>APFE030166233.1:33670-74144 GCA_000404065.3 Pinus taeda
TGAATGTATCAGGGGAAGCTACAATGAAGGCTTTGTGGGACAAGTTAGGGACTTTGTACCAATCTAAGTCTCTAGTGAATAAATTGTTCCTATGGAAAAAACTGTACAAGCTGAGGATGAAAGATGGAGACTCGGTGACAGAGCATCTGAATGCATTTAATACTGTGGTAAGTTAGTTATCGTCTATTTATATCAAAATTTCAGATGAAGACAAGTGCATTAGTTTGTTGTGTTCTCTACCAGATTCATGGGATAATCTGGTTATTGCAATAGGTAGCAATGCAACTACGTTGCAGTTTGATGAAATAGTCTCATCCTTGCTGAGGGAGGAGATGAGATGGAAAAATATGGAGAGACAGAATGGTGATGCCTTGTTTGTACGAGGACGGTCCTAGAACATAAACAAAAATAAGTCATCGAGTGGGAGATGTAAATCTAGAGGGAGATCTAAATCTCCAGGAAAGCCTGTAAAGGTGGTCTGTTGGAAATTCGGAAAGGAAGGGCACTACAAAAGGGACTGTAAATTTAAAGCTCCTGAAAAAGGAAAGGGATCTAATGATGCTCCTTTTGTAGAGGCGAAAACCACCTTAGATGGAGGTGGGGATGTGTACTTGGCTTCTTCAAGTACACATGTAGATAATGAGGCATGGTTGATTGACTCAGGTGCATCCTTTCACTTCACTCCCCATAGAGAGCGGTTCTGAGAGTATGAGAAATATGATGGTGGTGATGCATTCTTAGGGGATGATAGGAAGGCTAGAATTGTTGGTCGTGGAAAAGTAAAGTTGAAGTTGCAAGGTGGAAGGGTTAGAAAACTTCCGGGTGTTCTACATAATCTTGTATTGGCCAGAAATCTAATTTCTGTAAGCAAGCTGGATGATGCAGGTGTAAAAATAGTGTTCGAGAAGGATACCTACAAGCTGCAAGGTAGCATTTTTGTTGATGGGTGGAACAATTTTGTGGTTCCTGAAAGTGGAGTAGAAAATCTAGTGGTCTCTAGAGAGAAGACCATGCTGTGGCATCAAAGGCTTGGACACTTTAGAGAGAAGGGCCTTCGAATACTTCATGGTAAAGGTATGGTAGAAGGTATGAGTAATAGCTCTCTGGATTTTGATTTCTGTGAAAATTATGTATATGGGAAGCAGAATCAGGTGAGTTTCCCCTTTGGTGGTAAGAGGGAAAAACATATATTAGAGCTTGTGCACAGTGATGTGTTTGGACCTGTGACGGTTCCATCACTGGGTAAGTCTGTGTACTATGTATCATTTATAGATGACTTCTCAAGGAATACATGGACATATTTCCTTAAGAAGAAATCTGAAGCCTTTGAAAAGTTCAAAGAATTTAAGGCTCTCGTGGAAAACCAGATAGAGAAGAAGATAAAGGTGTTGAGGACAGATAATGGTGGAGAGTTTTGTAGTAACAAATTTGAATAACTTTGTAAGAAGTGTGGTATAGCACGACAAACGACTACTCCATACACACCTGAGAGAAATGGAGTTTAAGAAAGAATGAACAAGACGTTGATGGAAATGGTAAAAGGCATGCTCAGTGGTGCCGAGTTAGGACGAGAATTCTTGGTAGAGACAGTGGAGACAACATGTTACCTAGTCAACAGTGTTATCACTCTGGTTGTTCCCTAGGAAAATTCTAAGGAGGAATACGGCCGAGGTAACCACAGACCAATCTTTTAGAAGTAGATTCTAGCCAATCTGCCTCTAGAGAGGGCTCTCTCTTTATAATTTAGCTTTGTTTTGAGGTATTTTAGGCTAGTTATGAAGTAAAAGGGTTTTGTTTTGAGTTTTGGATGGTGGTGTTTTGTAGAACAAGGCTGCAAGTCTAAGAGGTTCAATCCATTGGGCTAATGGAGTCTAGGAGAATGAACCACTGGATATGGTCTCTTTGACAGAAGGAGGTACTACAACGCAGGGTAATTAGTCATGGAACAATTCATAAGCTAAATTAGATGGGATGGAGTTTGTGGTTGGAGGGCAGTTAAGAATCCTTCAACATGCAGACAGAAAGAAAGTTAATGATTATGACCAAGAAGCAATTAAGAATTTCTTAGCATTAAATCAATATGTAGGAACCAGGGAAACAGGAGCAGTTAAGAATTCCTATTTATGCTGATCCTGAAGAAAACATTGATAATAATAAAGATTGAACACAAAGTGTAAACAAACAAATTTTGTGTTATTCTTTTTCTCTATTATTAAGATCATGAAACATATATGATGCATGTGAACTTCGTAAACAGTAAAGCACAGGTGAGTAGAAACTTATTGATCCATAACGTGACTCAAGAATTCTGTAGCAAGTTCCAGAGTATCAATTCCACATTCAGATAGTGCGGTGACAATGAAATCCAACAACTTTTGTATTTGAACAAATTCTGAGAGTTACAATGCAGTTCAGAGAAGATATTACCAACCATCCCTGAATACTTCATTTGGGGAGGTATTTATAAAAAAAGTTTTTACAAAATATCTGGATGAGAAAATATCAAGCAATAACTTCATCCATCTACTTGACCGGAGAAGTAAATGATGTTGGAAACAGAGAGAAATGAATGCAAAAGTATCTGCTGTTGTGCTGGCCACTTCAGTTGGTCAGATATGTTGACTTTTATGCTCAGTGAGTCGACTGGCAGCTATCTTCTATTGATATCCCGCGCTGCTACCTTGGTTTCTTTGGTTGTACTTGGACCGTCTTTATATGCTGTTACTCCAGCTTGATCCTTGTTTCCTGTTGTTTTCTTCTTCATGGCATATGATACCAAATTTCAACCTTCCAAATCTGTAAACAAAAATTAAAGACATGTTTATAAAATTTCCAACATTCTTTGCCACCATTGGTCTCCTGGTAACTGATGTCTTTTCAGTTTCCTTAAAGTCTAATCAGGATCAGTGTATATGAAGAAATCAAGCTGGACTGTGAAAAGATGTCTTATTTCATGTTCAATGTAAAATAGATTTTCCAAACTATCATACATGCTCTGTCCTGATGGGAGTATTCTTTCTTTTGAAGTGCTTGATGAGGCTGTGATTTGATCTATAACATATGTATTCACCTCGTGAGCATAGTTTTTATGTGTCGTTAGTTTATGATCATTGGTTAATAGACTGGGTAGACCCTTTTCCTGCAAAACTGTAAACTTCTCTGTAAAAGCATCTATCGCCACTTGCATGTCCTAGCACTTCCTCTCCAAATTTTGTATGAAGTTCTTCATGGTTAGAACTCTCTTCACTGTTTGAATGGTGCCTGTCGTGTCTCTGATTTCCAGTGATGCCAGTTTTTCATTGGTGTGGGTATTTAAAAAGTGTATTAATCTGTCGGCCTACTCGGGCATGTGTCCCAATAATGTCCTGGCCTTTTGAATCTCTACTTGGGCTTGTACTATTAAGTCAATTTGCTCATGGATTGTTTGTATTGATCTCCATTGACCAGTGATGGATTGCCCAATATTAGTCCACCAGATCTTTTTAATTTCTACTAGAGGTTTGTGAAGAGAAAGATCCTTTTCCAAGGATCTTACCTTGTTTTCCAATGCTTTCACCTCTCTTGTCTTTTCTGCAACAATCATTTTTGATTTATCATAACTTACTTCTAGTTTAGCCAATTTCTCTTTGACCTCTTTAAGCTCTGACATTTGGAGTTCTAACTATTTTACTGCCTTCATCAGCTCTTCCATGCTCATGCTGGTATCCGGTACTGTTACTGTTGCTGCTGAAGTATCTATGGTTGATGTACCTGTTGCTGGTACAGTGGGAGGTACTGTTGTTGTGGTTGTAGGAGGAGCAGTTGTGCTTATTGGAGCTGTTTTTGGTCTCTGGGAGGTCGACACTCCCTGCTTTTCCTGTAATGCCTTCTCCAATTCCTGCTCTATCTCATTTAGCCTTTGATTCATTTTCATTAGCAAATCCATTAAGTCTTTCTCTTCCTTTTGCTGCACAACCTCTGTGGTTTGTGGATGCATTGTAATTGGCAGCTTTAATTGCTTTTTGAGGGCTGCAATGTCTTCTTCCTTCTTTTTTATCAATGCCTTTATGCCCTTGGCATCCTTGGGATGATGTCCCAGCTCAATGATAATTTCTTCCAAGGATTTGATCCTGTTATCCTTGGATAATGAGGAAGCCTTTTCCAATTCTAACTGGGTAGAGGTGTTATGCAATGAATTCTGCAACTTGTGAGCTAATAATGCCTTGTTTGGCAACGTGGAGTGCACCATTTCTCTGGTTTTCTTATGTAATTCAATCTGGTCCATTGGATGGATACCTTTGGAGAGAACTTCCAGATTGGTCCTGATATAATCAGCAGCTGACTATGGCTACTGCATTGTGGGCTTGAAGTGACTAAGGGTCATTTTCCCTTCTTGAATATCATATGCTGCCATTAACTTTTGCTGATTTGTGGGAGCCATTCTAAGCAATTGATTATAAAGTTGAATTGTTATTGGCTCATTTATTGCCTTTATTTCAGTAAATGCTTTCTTAATGTCTAAGCCTTGCTTGCTTTGTTTCTTGTTTTGTGGCTTGGTGGATGTAATCTCCACACTATGCTGTCTCTCTAGCTCTTGCTGGTATGAGCTAGTTGATGTTTCCAAATTTGGAGGAGTATGCTGTTCAGTCCTTCCCTCACCTCTTGGGGTGCTTGTTGTCTCTTCCAAGAGTTCCTCTTCAGAGTAAGGATTTAACCTTTGCCTCTTTTTCCTTGGCTGCCCTTCTGGTCCATTGATAGGTGTGCCTTCTTGCCTGTCCCTTTTCTTACCTCTTTCCTCATTTAGAGGAGTTTGTAGTATAGGGATTTCAGGCACCTTTGTCTAGTTTGAAGGACCTTGCCCTTGGCCTTGTTCCTTCGATGTAGTTGGCTGGTCCGTCATTGTTTGTTGCTCTGTGTCTATTACCTCCTTACCCTTCGTTGATCTAGTGCTGGCTTTTTGTGTGGACTACTGAGAAGTCCCGACAAAAGATGTATCACCTCCTATGTGCTGAGGCAGCTTGAAGGATACCTATCCAAAAGAGTTCAGGCCAAGCGTTTTTTCAAGTCCTTTCATGGCCTTTTCAAATTTCTCTTCTTCAGTAATTTCTTCCACTAAGGTGCCTTCTAACCATTCTTGTTGATTAGCATACTGCTGGATTTTAGGGATTTTGCAATTAACATATGGAGCTAGGCTGTTTTTGACTTTTCTATAACTTATAAAATGACCGGGGTCATATGGTGCCCAATAAAAGCTTTGTTTCAGCTTAAGTTGCTCCCCTAAAATCTTATCAACCTCTTCCCAGGATTCCCTTTTGTTGAAGATAAAAGGGCCCAATTGATTTCATATTTTCAGCTGTGTCTTTTTTTTAGCCTTGAAGAAATGGATTATGTCTGTATGGATAAACTGCCTAAAGTACTCTAGTGAAAACAGCCTCATAGACAAAAAATTTGGGTAGCTTGTAGGGACATAGTTCACAGCCATATATTCGGATTTCAGTGTGATTCTGGTAAAAGTACCAGTCACCTATGCTGTAGATTTTGGAGAGCGATAAAATTTTCTACATTTCATCAGAGAGTCTAGTAGGAGGAGTTGTCAGCAATAAGGAAGAGGCTGGATGTATGAACAGGTCAATGAATTCATAGTAATTATAAGGGGAGTTATTAACATGGTGGAAGACTGAGGTCCAGAAGATTACAGACCTTCGCTCTCCTTTGAGATCTAATTTTCTGAGGGAAATTTGAAAACTATCTGGTTGATTGAACAACAAGAAATGATATATGTATGATGTGTATTTAAACACTCTTTCTCTGTCCATGCTCATGAATTGCTCATGGATCTTATCAGCTATGAAGGTGGCATAATCATATTTGACATCAGGGGGCTGTCCTAGAGTAAAAATGGATAACAAAACTAATGTGGTCCCATCAACATGCTCACTTGTTTTAAACCTTAAGATGTAGGATATCATGTCTATAGTGAATCTTCCTGCCTCAGTGAACCAAGCATGCACATATGGGGGTGGGCCTCGGTGCTGGCAATCTGGTCTCATGAATAATTGAGTTAATCTGGTTATCTCTGAGCTGGGCAATTTGGCACCTTGGTCAAGCAAAAGTCCCATGGAAAGAGGAGTCAGAGGTTGAGTGGGCCTAAAGTGTAGCATTTCATTTATGGATTCAGAGGTGATGTAAAAGAGGACATTTCCAGAAGGGGCCATCACTTCTCTTTGAATGGGCTCATAATTGGCATGGCATTGGTGAATGAGGTCAAGGAATACATTCACTGAAGGGAGGTAGTACATGGGCATGTTGGACTCCCAAATTCCATAGACATCGGCATTGCTGCGGTGGCTATTCCTAATTTCACAAAAAGCTTGGAGGTGAGGCTTGTCACCAATTAAGTCATTAATCTGAAAATCTCTGTCAGCTAAAGGTATCCACTCCAGTTCTTTGTGTGGAGCATTGAGAGGTGCAACATGCAGGGCCACTGGAGCCTCCATTGCTCAACTGTCTCTGATTTTTCAATTTGGAATTTGGGTCTTTTGAGGCACAAAATAGACCCAATAGCAGTTCTGGGTTTTTTCTCCGGGAGTTGTAGAGAAAAGTCAGTTCGAATTTCAGCTCTGTGGTGAAAGTTATAACGAGGCACGAAATTTGCAGCTTTTTGGTAAAAATGGGCAATAGAGTGGTCTTGGTGCACTGGTATGGAAGCTGTATACGGAATTGAGTATGAAATTCGGCTCTTTTAGTATTATTTAAGTGAAAAACTTTAAAAACACAGGTCTGGAGGGTAAGGCTGGTAAATACCTAGGTTTTGGACGTGCACAAGACTAATTTGCAAGTTTGGATGACAGTTTGCAGCGTGGAAGGCCGAAGAATGCTGGTCAGGTGGCGGACTGGAGTTCTGGTGGTCGACTTTGTCATGATTTGCATGCATAGGCTTCGTAAATACAACCAATAGAAAATGCGTGAAAATGACATATTCATGGGTTTCGACAAAAAATTTGGCTTTATGGGATTTTTGGCGCTTTTTTTGTGTGATGTCAGCATGACATAAATTTTTGTTGTGTAGCGGGGTACGGAAGATGATGTGTCGAGTGACGTGGCTGATGAAATGGAGCTGAGGTGGCAGTGGTGATGTGGGGGTGATGTCATTGAATGACGTCATCGGGGGTTCAGCAGGGGCAGTATATGGTATTCCCTGCACCGCTTTTGGGCAAAAGTTGTTTCGGGCGGAGGGGATGCGATGATACCGGGCAGGCGACACGTGTCTTTTGTATGGCAGGAATACCACTTTTCATCGGGCGCTATCGTTCAACCATCGGAGGGGTTCCAATATTGACGTGGGTCGTCTGATCTATGAGCCTCGATCTAACGGTTAACAGGTGACAGATATGACGTGGAGATAGGGCGTGAGGACCACCATACAAACCAACGTTTTATAATGTTTTTGCAGGTATAACCTTTGGTTATGGGGTTTTGCGGGTCCGGCTATTTATTTAACCAAATGTTAAATAAATTTCGATTTTTTTAAGGGCAGAGGGTTGTTAATGGCCCCGAATGAACTAGTAACTCCCATAATATTACCATATGGCTATAATTAGCCAGGGGTCAGGATATTTATAATGTTTTTTCTTTTTCGGTTTTTTATTTATTGTTTATAGTATGGGGATGGGGAGAGGTTTTATATAGGAATTATATAATAAAGTCAATATGTTAATATGAAAAATATGTTCAAACAAAAAGGCGCCAAGTCAAAAAGTGAAAACTTAGGCTTAGGGAGATGAAAAGATACCAAGCTATGGAGTTTGGGAAACTTAGCATAATGGAATAAAAGCATTTTACACAAGATATGTGGCTTCCTTTGCCTAAGTAAAAACACATTTTTACTTAATCATTTTCATGAAATGAAGTGAACTAGGAGCACTGAGCAGATCTCAGTGTCCTTGGAGGGGAGGTTAGTGAGTGATTGATGGGAGGGGAATGAGGGGAAGTTAGAAATGCATCATTTGATCTGTCAACACCTAGTTTCCATGGTGTTTATAATAGTGATGAGGTGAATCATCTTCAAAAGACAAAATTGTTCATAAACCTGCTTCTGCAACATCAGAACGACCTACCCAGCCTACTGATCCTAGAATTTTTTCTTCTTTCTTGCTTGGGTGCATTTGAACTAGAAAACCCTTGCTCTTTTCTTTTCCTTTAGCTGCCCTCCTATCTAAGTCTGCCCTTATTTCTTCCAAGGGCTCAGATTTAGCTGTTGAGACCCTTTGCTTCTCTACATAGCTATTTGTCTGCCAAGCTTGAACTGTTTGGACAAAATTTATTCTCTATTTCTAAGACAAGAAATTCAAACATGAATTCGGCCAAGATTGAGCTGTTTGGCCATCCATTAATTGTGAAATGAATCAACCAACTGCACACAATGAAAATTTTCAAAAATGGAACAGTAGTGGCATTTTGGACTAGCACACTTTCCTAGTCTTTTCTTTGGGGTTCATTTGCTTTCTTTCTTGACCATTTCCTTCTTTTTTCCCTATGATTTTTCTTTTAGGACATACCCTCTTTTCATTTTTTAATCTTTTGTTTTCTTGGAATATGGAACACCTTTGCAACCAGCCAAAGGTTTGAACATATTAGGCCTTATCAATGTCAATCATGAAAAATGATAGCTATTGGTTAGGAACCTAACAATGGCTCCACTTGGGGATGGCTTTTCCTGGTAGAAAGCCAATAACAACAGGTCAGATGGCCTTATATTCAATTCTTGCTGTATTATGAAATTTTCCCTTTTGCTGCAAACAAAATTGTACCTCTGCAATATTTATATATTTCTCATGAACTCACTCAAATAATTGCAGCTCTGTTTTGGGATAATTTGTCTGACTACTTGTTCTAATACTTACAGCTCCCAAGTCCTCTTCTTCAATTATTTTGATAAACTAACAGGTATCACAAAAAGGTAAGACAATTCCTTGACTATTCCTCAAAATTTGATACATATTCCTTACTTCTTTATTGCTGTAATAAACTGCAGAAAGTAAGCATTTTTTATGTACAAACTAGACTTCTGATATATCAACAAACTGGATCAAAATAATGCTTGAGCATCCGACCATTAACTGGTCCATCTTCTGTTCCTGTGCCATCAAGGCTTCTTAAAAAGTAGGTGTTGTTTCCTTGCACAGCCTGGATGGTAAAAGGCCCTCTCCATAGGAAGTCAAACTTCCCATGTTTTCCTTTATCTTCCCTTCTTGAGTCCCATTTCAAAACTTTGTCTCCAATATAAAAATCCTCTGCTTTAGTCCTTTTATCAAATATCTTCTTTAGCTTTTCCTGTAGAACCTGAGATCTTTGATACACCTCTCCTCTTGTTTGTTGTAAATGAATAGTCTGATTGATTCTTCTCTGAATGTCATTTGATTCTGCCTGCACTTATTGAAGTAATTTCATCACAGGGACTCCCAAGGATGAAGGTAATCTAGCCTCCATGCTATAAACCAATTCATATGGGCTGGTTCCAATGGATCTCTTTGTGGTCAATCTGTCTACCCATAATGCATTGATAAGCTTTTTATGCCAGTTTTTCTTGTTTTCCTCCAATACTTTTTTAATGATATTGATCAAGCTCTTATTGGATGACTAAGCTAAACCATTACCTTGAGGATAATAGGTTATGGAGTGGCCTAACTTAATGTGGTATTTATGACAAAAATTGATCATTCTCTTGGATTTAAAAGCAGCAGCATTGTCTGTTATAATTTTTTCAGGACAGCCAAATCTGGACAGTATGTTGGTCTTTAAAAATTGCATGATGATTGAATCATTGGCTTGTCTACAAGGGATGGCCTCTATCCATTTGGTGAAGTAATCAGTGGTAGTAAGGATCCATTTGTGTTGGCAAGAGGATGAAGGGTGGATTTCCCCAATGAAGTCTAGACCCCATTGTTGTAATTGTCTCCCAGTGGAAATTGGCTTGAGGGGCAAGGGAAACAACTTCTTCTTGCCTTCAAAGATTTGGCATTTGTGGCAAGAAGTTACAAACTTTTTGACATCAGCAAATAAAGTAGGCCAATAAAATCCATCCCTTAGGATTTTATTAGCAGTCGATTTCCAATACAAATGTCCACCACAGTCCCCTGCAAGAAATTCTTTCAACACTTTGTCAGTTTCATCCTTTGTTAAGCAATTGAGTAAAATGCCTTCATGATTTTTCCAAAACAAAGCATCATCTATAATACAAAACTTTGAAGCCTTCATTTTCAGAAATCTTTGTTAGTTCTGGATAACCCTGGAGGAGCCTGCAGGTTTAACAATACATAAATTATGTCAGTATACCAAGGTGATTGTAAAAATGCTTGATTGATTTGTGGAGTTGCCATCTCCTGTTCATTATCCAGTTGATTGATGTCAAGGGCCTAAAAATTGGTTTAAGTCATAAGTTTTGCTAATCCTTGTCCTTTTATCAGCTTTGTTGGTTTAATTTCAATGTCATATTCCAAAATGTTAGCTATCCACTTGCCTCTTTTGCCCTCAGTTCCTTCTTGAGTTAGAATGTCCTTGACAACAATATTTGGCACATAAGCAATTACATGAGAATATAAGATATACACTCTGAAATCCTTAATGGCTGTTACAAGGGCATAAGCCTATTTTTCCATGATTTGATATTTAAGTGGTGCATCTCTAAGTGCTTTGCTGAGAAAACCTATGGGCTTTTCACATCCTTGGTCATCTTTTTGTAGCAAGACAACAACAATAGTATGTTCTGAGGCAAAGGAGAAGATTATAAAGTCTCTGTCAAATTTCGGGCTTGTGAGGACTGGTGTTTTAGATAGAGCTATTTTGATTTCCTCAAAGGCTTGTTTAGCTTCTATTGTCCATTTGACCTTAGAATCTTTCTTTAGCATGTTGTTCAACAATCTTATTAGTTAAACCAAGTTGGGTATGAATCTTCTTAGAAAATTGATTTTCCCTAGGAAAGCTTGTAGTTCTTTGATATTTCTAGGATGAGGAACTTGCAGAATGGCCTGTATTCTGTTAGGATCAATTCTTATACCATATTTTGAGATTATGTGGCCTAACAATTTACCCTCTTCTAGGCCAAATAATGACTTCTTTGGATTTAGTGATATACCATATTTTCTGCAGATTAAAAACACTTGTTTGAGATGATCTATATGTTCCTGGTCTGATTTGGAAAAGGCAGTGAGATCATCTAGGTATATGACTAGGAAATCATGAATTTCTTTAGCGAATTCTATGTCCATGGCTTGTTGAAATGTTGCCCCTGCATTCTTGAGTCTAAAAGGCATTTTTACATACTTGAAGGTTCCCCAAGGTGTTGTAAAGGCAGTTTTATCTTGGTCATCCGGGTGAACTAAGATCCGATTAAAGCCTGAGAATCCATATAGCATTGAAATTCTAGAGGC
Organism: Pinus taeda; assembly: GCA_000404065.3. Taxonomy (NCBI): domain Eukaryota; kingdom Viridiplantae; phylum Streptophyta; class Pinopsida; order Pinales; family Pinaceae; genus Pinus; species Pinus taeda. The sequence goes on from APFE030166233.1 coordinate 45,079, forward strand.
TCCCACTACCCTTTGTAAAATATGGTCCATTTTGGGTACGGGATAGTGGTCTTTCAAAGATACTTTGTTTAGATTTCTCAAATCAACACACAGTCTTATCTCTCCTATTTTCTTCCTAGTGGGCACTAGATTGAGATCCATTCTGAAAATCTAATGGGTGCAATTATCCTAGCTTCATACATTCTCTTGAATTCTTTTTCAATGAGAGGAAGAAGTACAAGATTTACCCTTGTAAGATTTTTCTTGAAAGGTTTTTGATTTTATTTTAGGGGTATTGTATGCTGGATCACAGAAGTATCATAGGACTTAAGATCTTCATAGCTCCATGCAAAAACATCTTGAAATTATTTGAACAGTTCAATATATTTTAGTTTTTGATCGGGAGGCAAATCTTTGGACAATTTTATCATTTTAGGATTCTGTTTAGTACCTATATTATAGTCCTCAATTTTTGCATTTAATGGTTGCATTTTGGGCTTTCTTGGAATGTCATTAGAGTCAAAAATATCCTCCAGAGGAGCCAACCCTATAGGTAAACAATTGTCCTTCAACTCAATCACCTCAGACTCTCCTTCAACAGTTTCATCAAAGTTTATTTCTTTCAGCGCTTGTAATTCTTTGCTGGTAAAATTTGTTGGATGTAGTAGTTGAGTTGCTGTTTGAGCTGAAATGAGTATTTCAGAATTGACTATTTGATCAAGTTCATGAGAAGTGCTTTTGTCTATGTTAGTGCTGGAATATTCTTCTTTGAGGGTCAAGAAGTTGTTGATATGAGCATCATTTTCAAATACTTGCCAATTTTTTACATTGTCTGGAAAACTTGGTCTGTGTTTGATCTCAGCTGTGAAACGATGAGAAGGCCCAAATGGCAGCCTGCAAGTACTGGCAAATGTTGCCAAACTGTGAGCATGTAAATTGTGGTTCCTTGAAATTTTAGTGAGTTGAGTTTCCAAAAAGGTGTTGAGTATTTCGGTGGCTACTCCTCTATATGATTTTAACGTGAGATCATTTGTAAGAAAGTTTCCTTTCATTTGTTGAATAACCAAATAAGAGTCTCCCAAAATTGATATCCTAGCTGCCCCTAAGCTTATGATCAGTTTGAGTCCTAGCAGCAGGGCTTCATATTCAACCATGTTATTTGTGCACCTAAAATTCAGCCTGTATGCATGTCCTTTAGCATGATCATTTTGCACACTATGTATCCAAATGCCTGCCCCTCCTCCTAGCTTATTAACAGATCCATCGAACTCTAGATACCATAGGATTTCTTGGTTACAACTATTATTAGGAGTTTCAAAGTTTTGCTTAGTAGGCAGATTTAGATTTTTAGTTTCATGTGGATTTTCATTTTCTTGTGGTTTCCCCTGTGTGTCTGTTTTGTCACTAGTCACAGAAATTTTTTGAATTTGAACATTGGATTTTTCATTCATAACTTTTTCTTGTGCTGATATTAAAACCTTGTTATCAGTTGGAAGGCAAATTTCAATATTGAATAGGATGAAAGAGTCCATGTCCGAATGCATGGAATAAATGGGAAAGTTTTGGGGCTTCTCTTGGTTGCTGACCACATATTTCATCAAAGTTTCCCTATATAGTCTCTTTGGCTGGCCAAAGACTGAGATGGTGGCATAGGACACGTCAAGCTGTAAAGAGCCCTGAAGCTTGGCACTCCAGGATCTAGATAATAACATTCCATATTTGGTTGGGATATCAGCCACTACTATATCCATTAGAATTGTCTTGGCAAGGTATTGTACCAATGATACACACAGATCTTTAATCAATCCTAGGCATCTAACTTGGTTAGAATCAAATGAGAATAAGTCTTTGTATGACCTGGTTATCTCTAGTTCCAATTTTTCCATCACTGATTTGGGCATGAGATTGTGAGAGGCCCTAGAATCAAACATTGCATTGTGAAGTACATTTTCATGAATATTCAAACTCACATAAAAAGGAGGGACACCTCCATCTACTGATTTTCCATTTACTTCAGGACCAAAAATTAATTCTGGCTAGTCATCTAAGACATTCGCTGCATCTATGTGTTCTGAAATTTGTAATGATCTGCTAATTTGTTGTCTATAGACATCATGTTTAGCCAATTCGGACAACCGAATGGCTACCTTCAATTTGTCTATTTCGGTTTCAAGGTTAAAAGGTTTTTCTATCTGAACTTTTGCATTTCAGGCAGCAAGGTTCTCTTTTTCTGCTGTGTTTTCAATGCCTTTTTCTTTATCAGGAGTGTTGTTATGGATTGAATCCGCCTCAAAATCACTTTCAGGAGGTTCCTTTACACTTTCTTTAAGAGGAAAGGAAGCTGTAGACTATTTATCATGTTCTTGATCATCTGTAATATCTTGAATAGTTGGGCTGCTTGAATCGGGAATGGTCTTAGGATGGATTTGTGTAGAAGAGTGCTTGTTTTTAGCTTTGGTAGGTTGTTTAGTTTCTTTCTGCTTGTTATCATCAGAGATATCTATTCTCCTACTTCTCAAGTTATACTGTTTATGGACTTCATAAACAACTATGTCATACCCTTCCTTAAAATCAAAGGATTCCCTTGATTGAATTTGAAATTGACCTAAAGTGTGGGCCTCTTAGTCTTCTTGGGTTAGGAAAATTTGTTGTCCACTATTGAGACCCATCAAATTGATTTGAGTATCTTCCATGGTTTCATTAGAATTTGAAGCTTCAACATAGTTTTCTTGAAATGGAGGCCTAATGCTTTGGTCCGGACCAACTTTTCTAGTGTTAGAGTTTTGATTTTTTCTAAATTTTGGATTTCTTGCAGTGTTTCTTGGTTGGCCATCCCATGATGATTTCCTCTCAATTGTTTCAACTCTATCCCCAAGTCTGTTGCTAGGCCGTCAATATGCCATTACTATTATCACTTTTGAACACTTATCCCACCCATTTCCACTAATCTTCATCATGTCATTTATTATAATTTATTATATAACTCTATTTTATGATGATTTATGCTCTTATATTATTTATTCTCCTTTATTTCTAATAAATTGATGATTATGAATTATTTTATCAATGTTAGTTCTATTAAGTTGGTTATAACCTTATTCACCATTTTTAGCCTCCAAGGTAACTTCCAGATTGAAGATTTGATTTTTAAATCTGCCAACTCAGAAATTCGCTGGTTTAAGGAGTGACAGTTTTGCGGTTGAAATTCTGAGGAAATGAAGATGAATCTCGAAAATCCGAAACATGGGTTTTGTCCAGAACGGGCCCAATTAACTTCATTATGAGCGGTTTGCCCAAATTCGGCTTGAACTGGGAGAAACACAGGGTTCTTTGAGCACGATTTTCTCAGATTTGCAGTTGCGGTCGTCCTCCAAATCTCCGCTGCAAACCCAAATTCGTCTTGCTTTTGTTGAGAGATGAAATGAAATATATTTTCTTGTTGATCATCTGATTAGAATAACCCCAAATTTGTAAAATAAATCATGTTGTAATTATCTATGTTGTAACTGCTCTGATCTTTCTCTATTTAAATGAATACAAAGATCAGAGATGGGAATGGCTTCAGGGTGACTTCAGAAGGGCTTTTGGGATTCAAATGATGGAATTGAGGATGTAGAATTAGAGATTCAAGATTTATAGGATAGGGGGAGAGATGGAACGAGTATTATGTTGAACTGTAATTTTATTTGCAGACTCTCACTGCTGAGAAGGCACCACTCAATGTAATGTTGTTCAATTTGATGATCAATATATAAGCAGAGTTATTATTCCTGCGCATCTTCTGAAGCACTACCGGCAGTGATCACTGGTGGATATGGGCCCAACCCCGGTGGATTCACTTGCCGTTCCTGTACCATTATTTCATGATCTTTATTGTGTGATGGTTTGATTTTATTTATACTTATCGTAATCATGTAATTTTACTGATTGGTATTTCCAGACTGAATGAACTGATATGTTTTATATAATGTACTTAAATTGCGTTGCTGTTCATTTCCTTCTTAACAGAGCTCACTGCTTTTTGCCAGCATGTTGTTGCGCTGTTCATTTCATCTTCAAAGCTGCGCTGATCACTCCAGTAATTTAACAATTTTCTGTTCATTACAGTTATATAAGTTTGGCTATTCAGTTCTAATACTTAATCCTGTTATTCATTTACTTTCTGCAATTATTTAAGCTTACCTTTCAGCATTCTTTTAATTAGCACAATTGTTTCATTTTCATCGAGTTGTAGTAATACGATTGATTTAATTCTTTTCACTTTCCAATTGGTTATTTAATGTTGTTTGTTTGATTTCAATTGCATCAATATCCAGAGGAATGAGTTATTGCTACTGTATCCTCAATTGATGGTTGTTTGAGTGAATGATTTAGTTTAGAACATTTCAGTTTCTTGCTATTCCATTTCTTATTTGTTGTTCTATTTTACTTTCTGCTGTTCCATTTACTTGCATTTGCTGCTTTGGTGTGAGAGAAGGTCTAAGGCTGTAGTGAGTCTCAACAGTCACTGCCTAGCTCCCAGACCTATGGTCCATGCTCTAATTTCCTTTCCATCAGTTTCTAGAGGGATGGGTTATCGCTTCCGCACCCTTGACTGATAAGCTGCCTTGTGTGATTTTATCCTTTGAAGTGATTTAGTCATAGTTTAGTATCCATCTACCCTTGTATTTTCTGAACACTATACTGCAAAACATTACTCTTGAGTAAATAGCCGCCTCAGACTGAGTACACTCTTGAAATAAAAATTCGTCCCTGGGTTGACAATTAATGCGAGGTAATTAGGTGTTAAAAAGACCCCTTTTATCGCTCCACATCTGTCCATTCCTTTTATGATAGCATCTAGTTTCTATTCAAATGCAGAAGGTTCTTCCTTAAAAGTTGTTCTTCTCTCAGATCTAGCCCGATTTCGTTTGGAAATCAGATTAGCCTCTACACTAACAGCTATACTCTGCATGTCTTATAAACTTGGAGGAGCTCTCTCCCTAAGCTGGTAAGCCATGTTAGAGTCAAATCCATAAGGGAATTTAATCAAGGCTAGGTTTGGTGGAGGTCTGATATTCTGGGGGATAGCATTGTATACATTATTAAATATGGCACAGTAATCTTGGACACTTTCTTGTGGACCTCTTTTCAAGTTTTCATATTCTGATAATATGTGTAATGGGTCCTTTTTCTTTTCCCATCTATTCAAGAAAGTTTGATAAAGGGCTTGTGGATCAACGATTGTATTTGCAGGGAGGGTCCTAAACCAAGTCCTAACATCCCCAGTTAGGCTCTGGACAAAAATTTTCATTCTAACATCATCATCATCAATCTCATAATTTTCAAAATAGTTCGTCATTTTCTTTGTGTGTTGTTGTGCTGTGTAAGTACCATCACCATCAAAATAGTTATTTTGCTTTGGTAATCCTGAGGCATAGCCCCTGGATTTGTAGGTAACTGTAAGGGAGCATAACAGTTTGCCATGTTTGCAGAAATAAGTGCAACAGCTGGAAGAGCAGGGATAATAGTTGAAGTATGTGGCGTAGATGAGGGAGTGGAAAAGATGGTTTGGAGTGGTGATGGTGAACTAGGTGAAGCAACAGTAATGCTAGAAAAGACGTGATTTTCCAACAGTAAGCTCAGTTTGGATAGGGTTTTACTGAGGTGTATTGAGGTTTAAATTAGTAGAATCTTCTTGGTTCTCTCGGCTTCTAAGGTTTTTAGGGATCAAATTAATATTTTCAAAGATCAGTGGAGGATTTGGATCCGGATTTGATCTGGTATAACGGGTCTTCTTCTTTGGAGCTAGCTTTTGACTATATTTTTAGCTTTTCTTGAAATATTTTGAAGAATACAACCTTTAACAAGATGTTTCTAGGAAATTTTGATGTGAATCTTGAGTTTTCCTAAAGATCTATTGAAAAGGAAACTGATCAAGTCTTTGGGACAACTGTTCAAAGCCTAAAACTAGGCTGGAGATAGACTGAAGTAGCTTTCACTTACTCCTATAATTGCATAACAAAAACAGTTTCAAACTAGAAAATGGACAGTAGTAACAAACAATCATTCAGGTCCCCAGTGGAGTCGCCAATGATGTTATCACTCAGGTTGTTCCCTAAGAAAATTCTAAGGAGGGAATACAGCCGAGGTAACCACAAACCAATCTTTTAGAAGCATATTCTAGCCAATCTGCCTCCAGAGAGGGCTCTCTCTTTATAATTTAGCTTTGCTGTGAGGTACTTTAGGCTAGTTATGAAGTACAGGGGTTTTGTTTTGAGTTTTGGATGGTGGTGTTCTGTAGAACAAGGCTGCAAGTTTGAGAGGTTCAATCGATTGGGCTAATGGAGTCTAGGAGGTTGAACCACTGGATATGGTCTCTTTGATAGAAGGAGGTACTACAAAGTAGGGTAATCAGTCATGGAACAATTCATAAGCTGAATTAGATGGGATGGAGTCTGTGGTTGGAGGGCAGTTAAGAATCCTTCGACATGCAAACAGAAGGAAAGTGAATGATTATGACCAAGAAGCAATTAAGAATTTCTTAACATTAAATAAATATGTAAGAACCAGGGAAATAGGAGCAATTAAAAATTCCTATTTATGCTGATCCTGAAGAAAACATTGATAATAATAAAGATTGAACACAGAGTGTAAACAAACATATTCTGTGCTATTCTTTTTCTCTGTTATTAAGATCATGAAACATATATGATGCATGTGAACTTTGTAAACAGTAAAGCATAGGTGAGGAGAAACTTATTGATCCATAATGTGACTCAAGAATTTTGTAGCAAGTTCCAGAGTATTGATTCCACATTCAGATAGTGCAGTGACAATGAAATCCAATAACTTTTGTATTTGAACAAATTCTCAGAGTTACAGCGCAGTTCAAAGAAGATATTACCAACCAACCCCGAATACTTCATTTGGGGAGGTATTTATAAAAGAAGTGTTTACAAAATATCTGGATGAGAAAATATCAAGCAATAACTTCATCCATCTACTTTACAGGAGAAGTAAACGATGTTGGAAACAGAGAGAAATGAATGCAAAAGTAGCCGCTATTGTGCTGGCCGCTTCAGTTGGTTAGATATGTTGACTTTTACGCTCAGTGAGTCGACTAGAAGCTGTCTTCTATTGATATCCCGCTGCTGCCCCGGTTTCTTCGGCTGTACCTGGATCGTCTTTATACGCTATTACTCCAGCTTGATCCTTGTTTCCTGCTGTTTTCTTCTTCATGGCATATGATACCAAATTTCAACCTTCCAAATCTATAAATAGAAATTAAAGACACGTTTATAAAATTTCCAACATTCTTTGCCACCATTGGTCTCATGGTAACTGATGTCTTTTCAATTTCCTTAAAGTCTCATCAGCATCAATGTATATGAAGAAATCAGGCTGGACTGTGAAAAGATGTCTTATTTCATGTTCAATGTAAAATAGATTTTCCAAACTGTCATACAGGCTCGTTCCTGATGGGAGTATTCTTTCTTCTAAAGTGCTTGATGAGGCTGTGATTTGATGTGTAACATATGTATTCACCTTGTGAGCATAGTTTTTATGTGTCATCAGTTTATGATCATTGGTTAATAGACTGAGAAAACCCTTTTCCTGCACAACTGTAAACTTCTCTGTAAAAGCATTTATCCCCACTTGCATGTCCTGGCACTTCCTCTCCAGATTTTGTATGAAGTTCTTCATGGTCAGAACACTCTTCTCTGTTTGAATGGTGCCTGTCCTGTCTCTAATTTCCAGTGATGCTAGTTCTTCACTGATGTGGGTATTTAAAAAGTGTATTAATCTGTTGGCCTGCTCGGGCATGTGTCCCAATAATGTCCTAGCCTTTTGAATCTCTACTTGGGCTTGTACTATCAAGTCAATTTGCTCATGGATTGTTTGTATTGATATCCATTGATCAGTGATGGATTGCCCCATATTAGTCCACAAGATCTTTTTAATTTCTACTAGAGGTTTGTGAAGAGAAAGATCCTTTTCCAAGGATCTTACCTTGTTTTCCAATGCTTTCACCTCTCTTGTCTTTTCTGCAACATTCATTTTTGATTTATCATAACTTACTTCTAGTTTATCCAATTTGTCTTTGGCCTCTTTAAGCTATGACATTTGGAGTTCTAACTCTTTTACTGCCTTCATCAGCTCTTCCATGCTCATGCTGGTATCTGGTACTGTTATTGTTGCTGCTGAAGTATCTATGGTTGATGTACCTGTTGCTGGGACAGTGGGAGGTACTGCTGTTGTGGTTGTAGGAGGAGCAGTTGTGCTTGTTGGAGCTGTTTCTGGTGGCTGGGAGGTCGAAACTCGCTGATTTTCCTGTAATGCCTTCTCCAATTCCTGCTCTGTCTCATTTAGCCTTTGATTCATTTTCATTAGCAAATCCATTAAGTCTTTCTCTTCCTTTTGATGCACTACCTCTGTGGTTTGTGGATGCATCGTAATTGGCAGCTTTAATTGTTTTTTGAGGGCTGCAATGTCTTCTTCCTTATTTTTTATCAATGCCTTTATGCCCTTGGCATCCTTGGGATGATGTCCCAGCTCAATGATAATTTCTTCCAAGGATTTGATCCTGTTATCCTTGGCTAATTAGGAAGCCTTTTCCAATTCTAATTGGACAGAGGTATTATGCAATGAATTCTACAACTTGTGAGCTAATAATGCCTTGTCTGCAAAGGTGGAGTACACCATTTCTCCGGTTTGCTTATGTAATTCAATCTGGTCCATTGGATGGATACCTTTGGAGAGAACTTCCAGATTGGTCCTGATATAATCACCAGCTGACTGTGGCTACTACATTGTGGGCTTGAAGTGACTAAGGGTCATTTTCCCTTCTTGAATATCATATGTTGCCATTAACCTTTGTTGATTTGTGGTATCCATTCTCAGCAATTGATTATAAAGTTGAATTGTTATTGGCTCATTTATTGCCTTTATTTCAGTAAGTTCTCTCTTAATGTCCGAGCCTTGCTTGCTTTGTTGCTTGTTTTCTGGCCCGGTGGATCTAATCTCCACACTGTGCTGTCTCTCTAGCTCTTGTTAGTATGAGCTAGCTGATGTTCCCAAATTTGTAGGAGTCTGCTATTCAGTCCTTCCCTCACCTCTTGGGCTGCTTGTTGTCTCTTCCAAGAGTTCCTCTTCAGAGTAAGGATTTAACCTTTGCCTCTTTTCCCTTGTCTACCTTTCTGGTCCACTGATAGGTGTGCCTTCTTGCCTGTCCCTTTTCTTACCTCTTTCCTCATTTAGAGGAGTTTGTAGTATAGGGATTTTAGGCACCATTGTCTGTGTTGAAGGACCTTGCCTTTGGCCTTGTTCCTTAGATGTAGCTGGCTGGTCTGTCATTGTTTCTTTCTCTATGTCTATTACCTCCTTACCCTTTGTTGATCCGGTGCTGGCTTTTTGTGTGGACTGCTGAGAAGTCCCGGCAAAAGATGTATCACCTTCTATGTGCTGAGGCATCTTGAAGGATACCTGTCCAAAAGAGTCCAGGTCAAGAATTTTTTCAAGTCCTTTCATGGCCTTTTCCAATTTCTCTTCTTCAGTAATTTCTTCCACTAAGGTGCCTTCTAACCATTCTTGTTGATTAGCATACTGCTGGATTTCAGGGATTTTGCAATGAACATATGGAGCTAGGTTGTTTTTTACTTTTCTATAACTTATAAAATGACCTAGGTCATATGGTGCCCAATAAAAGCTTTGTTTCAGCTTAAGTTGCTCCCCTAAAATCTTATCAGCCTCTTCCCAGGCTTCCCTTTTGTTGAAGATAAAAGGGCCTAATTGATTTCTTATTTTCAGCTATGCCTTTTTCTTAGCCTTGAAGAAATGGATTATGTCTGTATGGATAAACTGTCTGAAGTACTCCAGTGCATACAACCTCATAGAAACAAATTTGGGTAGCTTGTAGGGGCATAGTTCAAAGCCATATATTCAGATTTCAGTGTGATTCTATTAAAAGTACCAGTCACCTATGTTGTAGCTTTTGGAGAGCTGTAAAATTTTCTGCATTTCATCAGAGAGTCTAGCAGGAGGAGTTGTGAGTAATAAGGAAGAGGCTGGATGTATGAACATGTCAATGAATTCACAGTAAGTATAAGGGGAGTTATTAACATGGTGGAAGACTGAGGTCCAGAAGATTACAGACCTTCGCTCTCGTTTGAGATCTAATTTTTTTAGGGAAATTTGAAAACTATTTTGTTGATTGAACAACAACAAATGATATATGTATGATGTGTATTTAAACACTCTTTCTTTGTCCATGCTCATGGATCTTATCAACTATGAAAATGGCATAATCATATTTGACAGTAGGGGGCTGTCCTGGAGTAAACATGGATAACAAAACTAATGTGGTCTCATCAACATGCTCACTTGTTTTAAACCCTAAGATGTAGGATATCATGTCTATAATGAATCTTCCTACCTCAGTGAACCAAGCATGCACATATGGGGGTGGGCCTCGGTGCTGGAAATCTGGTCTCATGAATAATTCAGTTAATCTAGTTATCTATGAGCTGGGCAATTTGGCACCTTGGTCAAGCAAAAGTCCCATGGAAAGAGGAGTCAGAGGTTGAGTGGGCCTGAAGTGTAGCATTTCATTTATGGATTCAGGGGTGATGTAAAAGAGGACATTTCTAGAAGGGGCCAACACTGCTCTTTGAATGGGCTCATAATTGGCATGGCATTGGTGAATGAGGTTAGGGAATACATTCACTAAAGGGAGGTAGTACATGGGCATGTTGGACTCCCAAATTCCATATACATCAGCATTGTTGCGGTGGCTATTCCTAATTTCACAAAAAGCTTGGAGGTGAGGCTTTTCACCAATTAAGTCATTAATCTGGAAATCCCTGTCAACTAAAGGTATCCACTCTAGTTCTTTGTGTGGAGCATTGAGAGGTGCAACATTCAGGGCCACTAGAGCCTCCATTGCTCAACTATCTCTGATTTTTCAATTTGGAATTTGGGTCTTTTGAGGCACAAAATAGACCCAATAGAAGTTCTGGGTTTTTTCTCAGGGAGTTGCAGAGCGAAGTCAGTTCGAATTTAAGCTCTGTGGTGAAAGTTATAGCAAGGCACAGAATTTGCAGTTTTTTGGTAAAAATGGGCAACATAGTGGTCTTGGCGCATTGGTATGGAAGCTATATACAAAATTGAGTATGAAATTCGGCTCTTTTAGTATTATTTGCAGTGAAAAACTTTAAAAACATAGGTCTGGAGGGTAAAGCTGGTAAATACCTGGGTTTTGGACGTGCACAAGACTAATTTGTAGGTTTGGATGACAATTTGCAATGTGGAAGGCAGAAGTATGCTGGTCGGGTGGCAGACTGGAGTTCTGGTGGTCGACTTTGTTGTGATTTGCATGCACAGGCTCCGTAAATGCAACCAATAGAAAATGCGTGAAAATGACATATTCATGGGTTTCGACAAAAAAATTGGCTTTATGGGCTTTTTGGCGCTTTTTTTGTGTGATGTCAGCATGACCTAAATTTTTGTTGTGTAGCGGGGTATGGAAGATAGTGTGTCGGGTGACATGGCTGATGACATGGAGCTGAGGTGGCAGTGGTGACGTGGGGGTGATGTCATCGAATGATGTCATCGGGGGTTTAGCAGGGGCAGTATATGGTATTCCCCGCACCGCTTTTGGGCAAAAGTTGTTTCGGGTGGAGGGGATGCGATGATACTGGGCAGGCGACGCATGTCTTTTGTATGGCGGGAATACCACTTTTCATCGGGCGCTATCATTTAGCCATCGAAGGGGTTCCGATATTGACATGGGCCATCCGATCTATGAGCCTTGATCTAATGGTTGACAGGTGACAGAGATGACGTGGAGATAGGGCGCAGGGACCACCATACAAACCAACGTTTTATAATGTTTTTGCAGGTATAATCTTTGGTTATGGGGTTTTCCGGGTCCAGCTATTTATTTAACCAAATGTTAAATAAATTTCAATGATTTTATGGGCAGAGGGTTGTTAATGGCCCCGAATGAACCAATAACTCTTGTAATATTACCATATGGCTATAATTAGCTAGGGGTCGAGATATTTATAATGTTTTTTTTTGGAGTTTTTTATGTATTGTAGATAGTATGGGGATGGGGAGAGGTTTTATATAGGAATTATATAATAAAGTCAATATGTTAATATGAAAAATATGTTCAAACAAAAAGGCACCAAGTCGAAAAGTGAAAACTTAGTCTTAGGGAGATGAAAGGATACCAAGCTATGGAGTTTGGGAAACTTAGCATAATGGAATAAAAGCATTTTACAAAAGAAATGTGGCTTTCTTTGCCTAAGTAAAAACACAGTTTTACTTAATTTTTTTCATGAAATGAAGTGAACTAGGAACACTGAGCAGATCTCAGGGTCCTTGGAGGGGAGGTTAGTGAGTGATTGATGGGAGGGGAAGGAGGGGAAGTTAGGCATGCATCATTTGATCTATCACCACCTAGTTGCCATGGTGTTTATAATAGTGATGAGGTGAATCATCTTCAAAAGACAAAATTTTTCATAAACCTGCTTCTGCAACATCAAAACTACCTACCCAGCTGACTGATCCTAGCATTTTTTCTTCATTCTTGCTTGGGTGCATTTGAACTAGCAAACCCTTGCTCTTTTCTTTTCCTTTAGCTACCCTCCTATCTAAGTCTGCCCTTATTTCTTCCAAGGGCTCAGATTTAGCTATTGAGACCCTTTGCTTCTCTACCTAGTTATTTGTCTGCCAAGCTTGAACTGTTTGGACAGACTTTATTCTCTATTTCTAAGACAAGAAATTCAAACATGAATTTGGCCAAGATTGAGCTGTTTGGCCATCCATTAACTGTGACATGTATCAACCAACTGTACACAATGAAATTTTTCAAAAATGGAATAGTAGTGGCATTTTGGACTTGCAAACTTTCCTGGTCTTTTCTTTGGGGTTCATTTGCTTTCTTTCTTGACCATTTCGTTCTTTTTGCCCTTTGATTTTTCTTTTAGGACACACCCTCTTTTCATTTTTTAATTTTTTGTTTTCTTGGAATATGGAACACCTTTGCAACCAGCTAAAGGTTTGAACATATTAGGCCTTATCAATGTCAATCATGAAAAATGATACCTATTGGTATAGGAACCTAACAAACAGATCACCTTCATCAGCATTGGAGGATAAGAATCCACAAGAGGTATGGACTGGTAAGAAACCATCTCTTTCTCATCTAAGGGTATTTGGATGTGATGCATATGTACATGTTCCAAAGGAGAAACAAGCCAAGCTGGATAGTAAATCTGAAAAGTGCATCTTTATTGGGTATAAGGATGGTTTAAAGGGTTATAAGCATTGGAACCCAGTAACAAGGAAGGTTGTGTATAGCCGAGATGTGTTGTTCAGAAAGGTTAAAGATATTAAACATGAAGTCCAACCAAAGGAACCTTAGAAGATAGAGTTTGAGGTAAAGGAGGAAGAATCAGACTCTATAGCAAAGGAGGAATCAGAAGATGAAGAGCCACAAACTTCGGGTGTGAGAAGATCAGTTCGAGAAAGAAGGCAACCAAAAAGTTATAGGAAATCTACTTTTTGTTCAAATTTTGCTTTATCTGTTACTGATGATGATCCCAAAACTGTGAAGGAAGCAGTAGATTTAGAGGATGGAAAACTATGGAAAGAGGCCATGGTTGATGAAATGACATCTTTTGACAAAATGAGGCTTGGGATCTGGTGGAGTTGCCGGTTGGAAGGAAACCCATTGGCAGCAAATGGGTGTTCAAGAAGAAGACAAATGCAGAAGGGAAGGTGGAGAAACACAAAGCTTGGTTGGTAGCAAAAGGTTATTCCCAGGTGTCGGGAATTGATTTTGGTGATATTTTTTCTCCTGTTGCCAAGGTAACTTCTATTAGATTACTTTTATCTGTTGCTGCTGCTTTTTATTTTGAGGTAGAACAGATGGATGTGAAGACAACATTTCTTCACGGGGATTTGGAAGAGGAAATCTACATGAAGCAACCTGAAGGCTTTGCGGTGAAGGGTAAGAAAGAACTAGTATGCAAGTTAAAGAAGTCTTTGTATGGGTTAAAACAGTCACCAAGGATGTGGTATCAGAAATTTGATATGTTTATACGGGGACTTGGCTTCACCAGAAGCAAAGCAGATCACTGTGTGTATTTTAAATTAATTGGTGACTGTGTTATTTATCTGGTCTTGTATGTGGATGATATGTTGCTGGTTGGAAATGACAAAGAAATTATACAGGATTTGAAGACCCAATTGTCCGCCAAATTCAACATGAAAGATCTCAGTGCTGCAAACTATATTTTGGGCATGGAAATTAAAAGAGATCGGGCAAAGAGGAAGCTTCGGTTAAACCAGAGGAAGTATGTCGAGACAATACTGCAGAGGTTTAATATGCAGGATAGTAAACCGGTGAAGGTTCCTATTCCTGTAGGTGTGAGGTTATCTGTTGAACAGTGTCCAAGACACAAGAAGAGGAAGAGGACATGTCCCGTGTTCCATATGCAAGTGCAGTCGGTAGCTTGATGTATGCAATGGTTTGTACTATACCAGACATTGCACATGCAGTGGGAGTATTGAGCAGGTTTATGTCAAAACCAGAGAAGGAGCACTGGACAACAGTGAAGCGGGTTTTCAGGTATTTGCGTGGCACTAGTGATTATGGTTTGTGCTACCAAGGAGGATCAAGATTGGACAGAATGTTGGATATTCGTGGCTTTGTTGATGCAGACTGGGTTGGAGATCTAGATCAGAGAAGATCTACAAGTGGGAATGTGTTTAACCTATTTGGAGGTGCACTCAGTTGGATGAGTAAGAAACACTTTGTAGTGGCACTATCAACTACAGAGGCAGAATACATGGCAGCGACTCATGCAAGCAAGGAAGCAGTTTGGTTGCAGAGATTGTGTTCAAGTATGGGGTTAGTACAAGGAGATATAAGGATAGACTGTGACAACCAAAGTGCAATTTTGTTGGCAAAGAACCCTGCATATCATTCAAAGACAAAGCACATTGATGTTCAGTATCACTTTGTGAGGGATGTGAGCTCTGAGAAGTTCTCTTAGTGTAGAGAGGCAATGGGCATTTCAGGGCTAGAAAAATGACTAATCTCTCTCATGGTCCTCTATGAAAAAAAAACAACAAGTGGGAGAATGTTGGGTTGTGTTATATTCTTTCCACGTAGATAACCGAGGGGTTAGAGGGGGGCAGAGCCCCCTTTCGTTGCACCGATTGTGTAGCGGGTGGGGGTTCACATGGGGTTTGAGGTGTACCTGTAACCCCACTTTATGGGGTTCGGGATAGCGCCCCAGAAAATTTTGGTTTTGGACGATATGTTAGGATGGGCAAACCCACCTATGGTTTTGTGCATAATTTTCACACATGGTTTTGGACGCGCTTGTTTTCGGTCCATGGTATTGGATGCTTTGGCATGTATAAATATGTATTATAACATTGAAAGGAAAATAATGGAAAATCAAGCTGGCAGTCCTGGTTTTGGGATCTAGGGGAAAATCTCTGTGTATATGTGTTTTATGTGTTATGCTCTTGCATTGTTTATTTTCTATGTTTTAGAATTTGTATGCAGGCAATTTCTGTACGGGGTAAAAACCTACAATTAAAACAACAAGAATCCCATTTCTTGAGGAATCACATTACACAATAAAGGTTTTTGTGAAGTCCGGCATATATAATACTGGTGCTTGGCACATTGCCTCTTTAAGATGTTCAAAGGCCTTAGTTTCTTCTGGAGTCCAAGAAAATGCATCTTTCTTCAGTAATGTTGTTAGAGGTACTGCTATTCTCCCATAATTCCTAACAAACATGTGATAATACCCTGTCAACTTGAGAAATCCTTGCAGATGCTTTATGGAAGTGGATATTTTCCATTCCTTAATGGCTTTAATTTTGTTACGGTCTGCCTTAACACCCTCATGAGATAAAATATGACCTAGATATTCCACCTCTTGTACTCCAAAGAAACATTTGGAGGTTTTTGCATATAATTATTTCTCCTCCAATAGTTTTAGCACCCTATCAACATGTTGAACATAATCCTTCCAACACTTTTTGTAGATTAGTATATAATCAAAAAATACTAACATAAATTTTCTAAGGAAGGGTTTGAAAATAGAATTCATCAAACCTTGAAATGTAGAAGGTGCATTGGTAAGGCCAAATGGCATGAAAAAAAATTCATAATGACCCTCATGAGTTCTAAATGTTGTTTCCGGAATGTCTTTAACTTTATTCTTATTTGATGATATCCTGAACAAAGATCCAACTTGGTGAAGTAAATTTCTCCATGCAATTCATCAAATAATTCATCAATGAAAAGAATGGGAAATTTATCTTTAATAGTGATCTTGTTGAGCTCCCTATAATCTGGACACATGCACCATGATCCCTCCTTCTTGTGCACCAATATTACTGGAGCAGAGAAAGAACTTTGACTAGGTTGAATTATACCAGCCTCTAACATTTTTGCAACCATAGACTCAATTTCACTTTTTTGGGCATATGGATATCTATAAGGCCTTATGTTTGGAGGAACACTTCCTGGAATAAAGTGAATAGCATGATAATGATCATGAATAGGTGGGAGGCCTTTGGGAGCCTGAAATCCATTGGAATGATTGTGCATGACTTTTTGGAGATTTGGAGAAATAGATGATTTCAATGTTTGAATCTCTAGTGAACATAATTGTGCAATTACGTCCCACTGCTCTTTCTTTAGAATATTTGTCATGCCATTAGAGTTGATTACCTTTTATGGTTTCCCTACAATACCCCTTAATTAAAATTCACTTCCTTCTGAAAAAAAATCAAGAAAATATATTGAAAATTAAAGGCTATTGTACCCAAAGATTGTAACTATTGGACTCCTAGTACAACATCAACACCACCCATTGGAATGGAAAGCATTGGACTATTCAATACATATTCTGCCATGGATAGCTTGATATTATGGAACTTTCTATAGAAATTTATGGTTCCTCCATTTGCAACCATCACTTGACACTTTGGTGCTGGATATAAGAAGAAATTCAATTCCTTGGCTATCATATAATGGATAAAATTATGGGTACTATCTGGATCTATCAACATTATTACCTTTTTTCTTTTTGATATGTCCTTCTATCTTAAGAGTTTGAGAAGTGGTAATTCCTACCAATGCATTACAAGATATGATCAGATTCATTTATTCTCTCTCTAGGGTTGATTCCTAGTCTATATTCCTCTTCTTTTGACGTTTCTTTGTTCCTTTTATTCCTCCTCTTCACAATCTATGCAAAATAATTTCTTCTCAGAACACTTATGACTTTAGTGTATTTTCTATCACAACTATAACAAAGCCCTTTCTCTCTTTTTTCTTCCAATTGTTGTGGTTTCAACCTTGTAGGTTTTGGAAGGTTAAGAGAAACGATAATTCCATCTTTATAGTTGTGAGTGGTAGGCTTCCTTACTACCATAATTTTTCTTTCCAACATGAATGCCTTCTCCAATGAATCAGGTTCCCAAAGGTGAACCTCATGTTAGATGCTATGCTTTAAAGTCCCAATGAAGACATCATCCTATGCTCCTATTGAATATAATTTACCCTTATATTCAATTTTTGGAAGTCCTCAATGTGCTCCACCATTGATCCCTTTTGTTTGAGATTTATCAATTAGCTAAAGAAGGTGTTTCTCTTTGTATTCTCATAATGTGCTATCATTTCCTCCATAAAAATTGACCAAGTGACAATTTTTTTATGAGATTAAAGCAATCAAAACCATAAAAATTGATTGGGTTCTAAACATAAAGTTGCAATGCGTACCTTTTGTGCCTTTTATACATTATAAAGATCAAAATATTGCTCCATCTGTCCATGTTATAGGATCCTTACCATCAAAATTCCTCACACCAATCTTTGGAATATGGTTGGTCTTCAATCCAAAGTTAGAGTCTATGAAATCATGATTAACATTTCATTTGTTCTCATCATGAGTTTCCTCTACTACCTTTTAGCCATTAAGAAGCATTTCTTATAGAAAATTTGTCAAATATTTATTCAAATTTTGTATGTTTCCTTTCAGTTTTGCTTCTATACCGTCAATCTTAGCTTCCATGCCATTCTTAAAATTGTCCATCTTAGATTTTGTTACTTTTTTTGAGAGAGAAATTTGTTGCACTTGGTCTCGTAATTTTTATATATCATGTTGCATTTCTTTCCCTTCTTCATGTGTCATAGTAGAGCTTTCAGGTTTCTTACTTGGTGTTTATGTTGGGTGCAGGAATTGTAGTTAGGCAAACTCCTTCAACGCTTAATTGTCAACCTGGGGGTTTCGTAAACTTAGAGACGAAGCACATGAAATGCCAAAATGATATGAACTTTTCCAAACTCTATTCCTAATTCCTTAATTATAATCTTGCAGAATCAAAAAGAAAATATCACCCGACAATTTACACCAAAGATATTCGAGTGACGGAATATGAAAGAAAGTCTTTTTGCAGGAAAATAAATGAAAGGAACACTTAAACTTCTTGCAAACAATCTTTGACTAATGAAAATCTAAATATATGTTTATATTCAGTATAGTTGTGTGCCAAGTTAATAATTGGACCTTTGAAGATATCTAACTCTTTATAGGTCTTTCTCCATGCACTAAGCTATTATTCTTGTACTTATGTAATGTGCTTGCACTAGTACCTGAACAAAGCTTAGGTGTTGGAAGTATATTTTCAACTTGTACTGAAGATCTATGTCTTCATGTAGGAGCTCTAAGCCTCAAGGCTAGAGCACAATGTTACTGTATCAGGAGATCGATTATTGTACTAGAACAGAGGTTCCTGCACCAAGTTTTCCAATCCTTCTTTCGAGAAAATAAAGAATGTGTTAATTAGGAAAAAGAACTTGTAAAGATGAACAGAAATTCAAAATAAATTCCTCAAACCAAAAGATGCTTCAACCAATCTTAATATCTAGAACAAGAATTAATTTCAAAGGTCAAAGAGCACTATTCTTTAATCAAGGAACTTTTGCATTCAATCTAAAATATCATTTAATTGTGCAAGCTTCAATCCTGTAATAGTTATTTACACGAACTGATCTGCATTCATAACCTTCTTAACTTAGAAAGATTCCCTTCAAGAATAATTATGCATAAAGTCTGATCTTTCTTAAACAGTGTGAAGTGCAGGAACAGACCAGTATGTCACAAGAACGTTCTATTTCTGATTATCAATGGTATGTTTAATTCAAAATATCAAGAACACATTAGAATGAAAATCACGCTCTTTAGAATCGCATTAAGACTCATCAATCATATAAAAATAAAAGACTACTATTAAAATGAACCAGAGGAATCAATCTTGGAGACTGAAAATGCACTAGTGCAGGAATGCATGCTTGCATGATCCAGGTAGAAAACGAGATTAAACTTCAAATAAGGAAATCATAAGATTAAACTTAATCGAGAATGCACACCACGGATCCGTCACACTGTAATGAAATCAGATTTAAACTTTGCAGAAGAATAAAATACACAACTATTTACTTCACACTTTACATTAAAAAAATTAATACACCTTAATTGAAAAAGAAGAACACGAGGGAAACTGAGTTGCGTTGGTTGGGCCCTAGCCAACCAACTCGTTTCCCTATTTAGGAAACACAAAGATTCAAATCTTTAATCAATGCATCAACATAAAATTACAATGCAAGATTGAGAAATCATGGCACAACTCCTTTCTATTAATAATCAACAAATATACATCATGAGTTTGAATCTAGCCTAGAATGAGGTCGATACTAGCAAAATTACAGAAGAACAAAATCACAATATCCTTGCTATACGTATCGGTCGCTACCATTTTCTATCTGAGTCCTATATTTTATACATTTGTTTAGGCTTGTGGTCGTAACCAAATTACATGAAGCATTCCAATATGATCCTTTCGGCTATAACAATTTGTACCAGGCCTTTCAGCTATAACAAAATGCTATTCTAGGTATTCAACCAGTAACCCAATCTCCACCATATCCCTAACTTTCCTCTTCGCTCCGAGCCCAACTCGAGTTGATCGTTCTGGAACACAGTGTCCGCATGGAGTAGTGAGTTGTCACGATAGTTGTAGATTTGCTAGCGGTGCAAGAATCCTACCTACACTCGACCATGCTAGCGAGATGATCAATTCATTACCTATGAATTAATTTTAGGAAGAGAATTATTAGTTGTAAAGATTTGAAGGTATAAAATCTATTAAAATGATTAATTAAGTACATTCGTAACCCTTAAACATGAAATATAAATCTAGTGCAGGAAAAGATGCGATTCTTGGAGTAGTGCAGGAATAGGGAGGTTTGCAAGGTTAAAACATAGGTATAAGGTTATGGTTTTGAAGGGAAAAAGGGTAAAAAATGAAGTAATTTATCCTACCAACATTCTCCCCTCCTTAAGTTGTTGTGGGTCCTCACACAACCTTTACCTGTTGCAAAAAAATCAAAACAGAAGGGCCTCCCTTCAATTTTGAACTTGTATAGTGATCCATGCTTTCATTGTCTTTGCCTTCTTGCTTTGAGCCTTTTTAAGTTTCTTGGTCACCTTCTTAAGACATTCATAACACTTCAAAGCCCGATATTTCCATATCTTAACTTGTCTTTTTTGTTCCTTCACCTCTCCTTCCAACTCTACATTTGCTCGTTTTTGCACTATACTCTACTCTTTCATAGCTTGGTTTAACACCTCCAAGCCATAAACATGTTACATGAGTTCTTTTATCCGAATGTTCAGACATAGGGTGGAGTTATCCACTCTCAATTCCTCGGGTGCAAACTTTTCGATAGTCGATTCTAGATATGTGCCATCATCATTAAGGTCAAAGTTATCCTGGCCACCTTTCAATTCTTGCATTGTAATATCATCAAGGGTTTCAACACCCACAATCTCAATGTTACTAAAGGTCTCAGTGCCCTGCATTTTTACTTTATCAGGGGTTTCAGTACCCTTCTCCTCAGAGTTATTAAGGGATTCAATACCCAGCTCATCCATGTCACCAAGGGCTTTAGTACCCTGTTCTTCAAGATTTTTAAGGATTTCAGCACCCTGCTCGTCCATCACACCAAAGGTCTAAGTACCCTGTTCTTCAAAATTATTGAGGGTTTCAATACCTTGTGCCCTGTCATTCATCTGACCCTCTGTCAGGTCCTTTCTTGTACTCAACATCACTTTTCTTTTCTTCATTCTGCCAAAGAGGACAAACAAGGGTGTGTCGTCTTCCTTCTCCACATAGTCACCATCAACCACTATATGAGTTGCTACCTTAGCGAGAAGTGAAAGATTATCTTTACTTGGAGAAGTAGGTGGCGATTCATCCAACAGTATCAGAGACGTCGACCAAAAATGACTCGCGCTTGAGGAGGCAGTTCTTCGCCTAGATGACCTCCTTGTCTCAGTAGGACACAAGGTCATCATTTCTGATTTCTCATTCTTCCTCGCGGTCCTCTTCTGAGCCGACTTCAACTTTTTTGCACTCTTCTTTTGAGTTGGCTTTTCCACACTCTTCTTTTGAGTCAAATTCTCTACGCTCCACCCCTGAAACTCCTTCAAGAATTCCTCCCAATTCACATTTTTAGCTTCCAATTATTTCTTAACTAAGATTGTGATCAGCCCGTGGTGATATAATTTGTATGCGGCCCAGTTGGATTTCCTTTATGAACCCCTTTCGCCATATTTTATAAACTTCTGAGAAAATAATATTGGAAATTGATGAGCTTACCAAACTCAAAGTGCAAGAGTAGGCATATGTGATAGAGGAAGGTTAGTGAGTAGTGACCCTCGCAAGTAAGGAACTTCTGCAACACATACAAGAGATCCTTCCACTTCCTCATCATAGTGTTCCGCTAGAGGTCATTCTTCGAGTACGCCTTTTGCTTCGGGCTAACCACGAATCGTCGCCATAGTTTATTTTCTAACTTCTCCTTCTTGAACCATTTCTCCCCTAATTTTGGCAACCCTCTAGCCTGAGATATGGATTCTTTTGTAACTACAAATTCTAATGCACCAACATTGGCTCGGCTCCCATCGAAGGTCCGGGCAAATGCTATTTCCACAACTGAGTCAAATCCATCGAAATTATGCAAGAACGGGAGGAACCTAGATTCCTACAACATTGCAAGACTATTCTTGTACTCAGTTGTCTGTTCCATCTCTTGTATGGATCATGGCTTCATCCTTACAAGTACCATGTCTGTTCGAATTCACCCACTCTCTGTCTCATGTTCTAAAGAGATATTACAACAAAAAGAACTCAAATGGTGATCAAGCTATACATCCATTATTATATCAAGCATTTCTTGAAATATCGTGCTTCATTATTAAAATTATACTGATGTAAATGTGAATTGGTGCAAGTACAGGAAGGAAATGATGATTGGAAGAGGCGACGGTTTAGACAATAATTGCACATAACATTCATGCAAGGTCGGATATGGAGTGAGGTCTTTATTATCAGGTGATGAGTTTTCCAAGGGAAGGTAAGTATTGGATTTTAGAAGAATCGTACCACTCCGCATTTACTCCATGATTTCATATAAGGTGTACTTAGTACTCATTGAAAAGATAAGATTTCATAACCTAAAATATCCTTGTACTTTAACAATTTCTTCCTAATTTAGTAAATGATGAAACAAAGCTTTAATCATAATATAAATGGAATGCCATGATCTGTAGGTGGTACAGTCATTCTGCCTGTACAAAGGTTCATGAAACAATGGATAAGCTTCAACACGCATTTTTTGCACCAGGTGTTCCTGCAACGAAACATGTATCTTTTTTAAATTAGGCACGCTCAACAGTGAGGATTCTTGTACTGAACGTGCATGTACTGAATGCGCTTGCACCAACCATGGCTGCATTGAGCATGCTTGCACTACCCATGCCTGCACCGAATATGCTTACACTTTAACACAAATTCCTTTACCAGGGATATTTGTAGCATAATAGAGACCAAAAGAAAATTCTGATAGAATATAATTCATAGACTGGATTAAAAGATTTGATGAATATACAAAGGAGGTTTTACTTAGCATTATTTGGTGTTAACATATGCGTTTCGATCTAATTTGTGAGTTCACATCAGATCCTATAATCAATCCATGAGGGAAAAAAGAAGTGGGAAAAAAGGTACATTTTTAAAACGGGAAGGAAATTATGACAGGGAATTCAAGAGCAAAACCACCAAGAGGGATAAATCGAAAAAGGGATTTTGGGGTAAAAATTTCAAGGAAAAAGAGGAAGTACGAAATCAGATAGGGAAACTTCTTTGAAGAAATGGATGGTAAACTTTTGGGATAAAAATAAGAAAATAAGGGGATTTTTTTCGAAAATGGGAATAGAAGAAAGGCATAATTTAACCTAATATCTGTCTGCATAGTGTTGATCCATAAAATAAATGCAATAGGAATTGAGTGCTACTTGAATAAAAATTTACGTGCCAGCTATCCCAAACTTGGATAATGGCCTGGTTCCTGTACTTGAACCTACTTCTTCTTGGTGACAGTTAACACATCTAAAGGTCAAGCAACATTGCCTTTTTATTAGAATTGATCTTCCTGCCAACAAGTTGGTTTTCAGGTTGATCCTTCTGTAATCATGTTAGTAGAACTGATTTTCACAATCACAGGAAAAAAAAACTTTTCCCTTTTTCAATTTTTTGTATATATATATATAGTATAGATCATATATATATATATATAAATATATATATATTATATACTATATATATATATATATATATATATATATATATAAATAATATATATATATATATATTGTTGGATTTTCCTTAAATTTTATTTCAAGAGAGAGGAAAGTAGATTACAATAGGCTGGCATACCCACCTACCAACTGAAGTTTAGACTGCTGTTGCACTTGCTGCATGAAGTTTTCCTTTGTGATGGGCTGAAAATATACTTTAAGACTATGACCATTCACAAGGAAAACTGAATCTTGCCCATTGATGGTTTTCACTTCTAGAACCCCATTGTCGAAGACTTGAATCACCTCATACGATTCCATCCAATGAGTATGGAACTTTCCTTTAAAATATTTAAATATAGAGTCATAGAGAAGTACCCAATCACATGGTTGGAACTGTTTCTTCCTGATAAACTTGTCATGCCACTTCTTGCATTGTTGTTGAACCAAAATATTATATTGACCAACATCCCTTTGAAATTCATCCAACTCGTTTAGCTACAATAGACATTGCTATTGTGCTTCCAAGAGATCTAGACCCAATTGAAATGTAGTCCTGAAAGTCTTTATCTAAAATCCAATCAGCAAAAGGACTTGTTTTCTGTACACCAGCTCATATGGTGTATGCCTCGTGTTGTTCCTCCAAGTGATTCGATAAGACCATAAGGCTTCATGCAATTGACTAGTCCAATCCTTCCTATGCATGTTTACTGTTTTGGTGAGGATGGATTCGATCACCTTATTTGTGGATTCCACGTGGCCATTTTCTTGTGGGTGGTATGGTGTAGATTTCCTATGCCGAATCTTATATTGATTCATGGCTTCATGTACCAAGTTTTATCAAGTTAGAAATAAACTGCGGTCCATTACCAGAAAAAATTTCTCTAGGAACACCAAATCTAGTAAAAATTTCATTAAACAAAAAATCAACAACTTTTTTAGTGGCAAAAGAAACAACTTTAGCCTCTACCCATTTAGTAACAAAATTAATACAAACCAAGATATCATTTTTATTTAAAGATGTGGGATTTATGGGTCCTAGAAAATCAAAAGCCCATTTTTCAAAGGGCTCAATCATGACTTGAGGACATAAAGGCATTTCATTGGCTTGAATAGGCTGACCCATTCATTAACAACTATCACAATGCTTAACATATTGTTTGGCATCCTTAAACAAAGAAGGCCAAAAATAGCCAGTGCATAAAATTTTATATGCAGTTCATTTGTCAGCAAAGTGGCCAATGCAAGGTTCATCATGGCCAAATTTTAAAATATCAAACATTTCTTCCTCCCTTACACATCTACGAATAACAAATCTGGTCCAGTGTAAAAGAGGTCTCCCTATATCTAATAATATGAAGCACTTATCTGAATAATATTCTATTTTTCACGAGCGGATAAGTGAGGTGGTGTCTTTCCTGTGACTAAATAGTTGGCTCTGTTAGCAAACCATGGATATTTTGCTGACATAGCAAAAAGATGCTCGTTAGGGAAATCATCGTCAACTAGAATTTCTTCACGAGGATTGTTTAATTTGGAAAGTTAATCAGCTACAACACTAGACTTTCATGGCCTATCAATAATTGTAACATTGAATTCTTGTAATAGAAGTAACCACCTAGTCTCTCTACCACTAGTTGAAGGTTTATTGTTTAAATATCTTATAGCAGAATGATCAGTATGCACATAAACTTCATATCGTGTAATGTAATGTTTGAATTTATTAA
Organism: Pinus taeda; assembly: GCA_000404065.3. Classification (NCBI taxonomy): domain Eukaryota; kingdom Viridiplantae; phylum Streptophyta; class Pinopsida; order Pinales; family Pinaceae; genus Pinus; species Pinus taeda. The sequence continues at coordinate 70,505 of APFE030166233.1, forward strand.
TAGCAAAAATAACATTTAAAAATTATTTCTCAGTCATTGTATAGTTAAATTCGGTATGTGACAAATTTTTACTAATATAGTAAATAACATAGGACTATTTATTCTCCTCTTGTCCTAAGGCTACACCAATGGCATTGTCTGAAGCATCAGAGGAAATATGAAATGGCAGGGACCAATTTAGTCCTCTCAAAACTGGTGCTTATACTAATTTTTCATTAAATGTTCCAAATGACTGTTGGCAAGCTGTGGATTGGGTGAATTCACTATCCTTAGCTAGTAATTGAAAAAGGGGGGTAGCAATCTTAGAGAAAATTTCAATGAATCTCTAGTAATAACCAGCATGTCCTAGGAAACCTCTCACTTCCCTTTGGGTTTTGGGTGCAGGCAAACGAATAATGACTTCAATTTGAGAAGGGTCTACCTGAATACCTTTGTCAAAAACCAAAGTACCAAGAACCACTCCTGATTTGCACATTAATCTACATTTTTTATCACTCAAAGCAAGATGGGCCTCTTGGCAACGTAAAGGCACTTTTTTTGAATTTTTTTTTTGCTTCATCAAATGAGTTACCAAACACAAAAAAAATATCCATATAAATCTCAACACATTCAAGATCAACAAAAATAGCCAGCACAACCCTTTGAAAGGTAGTGAGTGCATTACACAACCTGAAAGGAAGCACTCGGTAGGCAAATTTACCCCAAGGACATGTAAAGGTAGTTTTGTCTTGATCTGAGGGTGTGGTATGGATTTGGTTATACCCATTGAAGCCATCTAAAAATGAAAAGTACTTTTTACCGGAAAGGGTATTAAGCACTTGATCGATGAAAGGAAGGGGAAAGTAATCATTGAGAGTAGATTTGTTTAATTCTCAATAGTCAATGAAAATACGCCATCTCCCATCTTTCTTACGGACTATCACTAATAGAGAGACCCACTGGCTGTCAGAAATGGGGTAGATGAAATTAGCATCTAAGATTTTTTGTAATTCTTCCTTAACAATATGTCTTACTGCAGGATTCATTCATCTCCGGGGTTGTCGGACAAGTTGGGCTCCCTCCTGGATATAGATATGATGAGTACAAGTCTTAGGAGGAATGTTTTTCATGTCTTCATAATTCCAAGTGAATGCATCCAAATAATCTTACAACAAGGTATCAAGCTATTCTTGCTGAGATGAGTCCAGGTCTAACTAATGTGTAAGGATTTGCCTGGACTAATTTCAACAAGAGTGATCTCGGGCTCAAGAGTACAAGAAGCTGATGCCACATTATGGGATAAGGAAGGTCAGGGATCAGATTTTTCTTGAAAATCTAGACTAAAGATCTGATGAAGTGTATCAAAACTAGGCATAGTGTCTAGATTGTTCAAGAAATCCCACAATTCCACATCCCGAATAGACTCGATATGATGCTGAATCGAAGAAATACGCCGGGTCTCCTCATCAATACTGTCATAATTTAACCATAATGTATCCTTCAGTTCCCGAATAGATCTAGTAGGTGGGTATAAGGTGACCTCTTTCCTAGAGTCTCCATGTGAAATGTACATATCACCGGAGTGACACCCAATATAAGCATCAATTGTGGCAAGCCATGGTCATCCCAGAATCAAAGGGTGTCCTCCCATTCAATTCTTTGGCTAAAGCACGATGAAATCCACGGGGTATTACCATGAATCTATAGAGACAACCACATCATCCAATACTCCATCAAGCTTGATTTTAGATCTATCTACAAGTTCAAGCATGGTAGGTGTGAGACGAATATGGCCCAACCCAAGTTGTTCAATGGTTTTCCTGGTCATCACATTGATGGACGCCCCAAGGTATATTAATACATTAGAGACAAGGATATCACCTATTTGGATAGAAGCAACTGGCCTCTAAGATTTGTATATTTCTTCATCGATACGCATCCTATCATCAACTCAGTTGCTCTACCAACAAACTGAATGGTCTGAGGTTCTACTCTCTTCGTCCCTAGCTTTTTAAGACATAATTTCCAAATGATCTTTGTACATATGGGAATTTCTTAGATAGCCTGAAGTAAAGGAACCTTTGTACACAGATTTATAATTTAGAAGCCAGAGTGGACTCGGGGTTCCTCTTCTTAATGACCAACTGCTCTAGATAAGGGGGTTGGATTGAAGAATATGGTGAATCTGAAGGTACAGGAATGGGGTGAAGGGTGGTATTGTTTTTCAAATGATCAGGAGTTACCTCCTCATTTTTCTCCTCAATAATCACCGTGGACTATTTTATTTTTTTGGTTTAACCACCATTCCCGATCTCAATTGAAGTTCATTTATCCCAACCGGAAGGGTTCAATAGGTAGGAAGAGGGGATGGTCCAACCAAATGAATTAATTGTACTGCATTATTATTAGGATTTGGTACCAGTTGAGAAGGTAGTTGAGGTGGTCTGAATGGTGGTGGCAAAGGAAATGGTGGCAATGATTGACTTTGTTGATGTAGAGAGGTAAAGGATGGTTGTGACATATGGTGTGGTGCATAGGAAGGAGGATATGATGGCATCTAAGTAGGATAGGAATGATATGAATGATTTGGCCCTCTCCATCCTTGTTGCCAAGGTTGAGGGGATTGTCCATGATGAAAATGATTCTTGTGCTGCCAATGTTGAGAGTGGCTATTATTACTCTTATTATTATATGAATACGGAGGTGTATTATAACCATAAAAATGTGGTTCATAAGCCATACTTGCACCTACCTGTGGCTAGTTTCTTCATGCTCCCATGGGATGTAATATATCAAGTTCGTAATTCTCTCCTTCAAGTACAAATTGTAATCTAGGTATGGAGGGGCACTCCTTGGTGGCGTGGTTCTCTGCAAAAATCACACATTTATTAGCACCTTTCTTATCAATGGGACATTCTCTTAAATGATGCTTTTTCCTACACTATGGACAAAAAATAGAGAACGCCTCTTCTTCTTTTTCTATTTTTTGTTGAAATTTCAAAAAGTCTATTTGTTTGCTAAAAATATTCATTATATCAATTTTCATGTTGTCCATTTTATTCTCCAAGCCAATGGTCATAGCATTTGTAGATCCCAATTTGTTAGTTCTTCTTCGACCTCCTCTAGTGGATCTAGATTGATTTCTGGAGAACTTCCTGCACAAGTCACAAATTTGTTCAAAAGTCTTCTAAGCAATGTCTCCTTGTCCTAACAAATTGAAATTATGTCTAGAATCCTCAGTAAGTCCTCATAGGAATAAGGTTCGAATGGTACTGTAGAGCCTCTAACCTACACCTCATCATTCACCATTATCTACTGTTTTTCATCACCTATCTCTCTCTTTCACCTCATTTTCCCTGTTAAACCACCCAGATCATTACATTAGATGTCATTAAGCATGATCAAGTGAAATTTGCTAATGTGTGACTATTTTGTTTAGATTTTTGACATATTACAGGCATTCCGCAGCTCTCTGCCGATTCCGCAGCTAACTGATGATTCCGCAGCCATCTGGAGATTCCGCAGCCTTTTTATTGTTCTCAAGGTTCCACGTGTCATTTTGCCAAACGAGCCACATGGGTACTCAGGTATCAAAGTGCTCGAGGTTCCTGTGCCATTTGTTCAAACATCCACGTCATCCATACCTCCGGTCAAACAGGGG
>APFE030166241.1:0-37257 GCA_000404065.3 Pinus taeda
TTCTTGGTACAGCAGGAAACAGAGATCCGTGGCACTCAGTTCAGTGGAGGCCGAGTATATGGCAGCAATTTTGGCTGCATGCGAGGCTATATGGATGAGGAAGATCCTAGTTGGTTTGTTCGGTTCTCATTTGGATCCTACTGTGATTTATTGTGATAACCAGAGTTGCATTAAACTCTCGGCTAATCCTGTATGTCATGATAGATCTAAACATATTGACATCAGGTACCATCATATCAGAGATTGTGTGCAGCGGAGGATCATGTTACTTTCGTACATTCCAACGGAGGATCAGGATGCTGATATTCTTACGAAGGCTCTCACCAGGAGCAAATTCGAGTACCACCGAGGCAGGATAGGGGTTGCTGATAATCCATATCTTGTCGAGAGGGAGTGTTGAGATTGCAAAAAGATGATGGAGCTTAGTGAAAAGAGTCGCCTTCACTAAGTGGGCCCGCAGGCTATTTTTGGCGCAAGTCTATTTTTAGACTATGTCTATTTTTAGACATATGGATCATGTCTATGGATTGCAGGTTGCTGTTTATGATGATTGATCAAGTTGGGAAAAATAGATGGACTTCTATTTTTGATGAAAGTGTGAGTGATCACAGTGTGAGTGATCAAGTCTATTTTTAGACTGGCTGTCAAAAATAGAAAAGTCAAATATATTATCTCACAATAATATTTGGACTATAAACTTAATCTTATTCTCTTGGAGCACTTCAGTTTGAGCTACAGAGGTGGCACATGCAGCTGTCAGAAGGAAATACGCTTTTCTTATGAGTCAGTTGAGTTGTTGCATGCATGACTTCAGTTAGAACTCAATCAGTTGAGTTTGGTGGAGTTGATTGTGGAGTTGATGGAGTTGTGTTCAGTTTAGCTTTGTTAAACTGGTTGTATTTAGTCTAACTGGAAAGTAGACTAGAGATGAGTTGGGTGAATTAGTTATTAATTAATTCACAAGTTATTAACTCATAATGCAACTATAGAATACATCAGTTAACTCAGTTGCATGTCAGTGCATGTTCAGTTCAACAGGGACAGGTGTTAGAGGATCAGATTGCTATCAGTTGTGACTATAGTTGTGCATGATGATTTGCACAATCAAAGGGATTGAGTATTGCCAATGAGGATTGCGTGTTATATCCAAGGGAAATACGAGTTTGGTTCATTCATTCATCAGTATTCTCATGCAGGATTGCGCAGTGGAGGCAGGCAAGCAGTGGAAGATATTTGGAGATCAGATCTGAGCTGTATTGTGTGTAACAGAGGTGGAGATACTTGTGAGAAGTATTATGCTGTATAATGTTACATGACTCAATCATTAATATACAGATAGTTGGAGTTTTTAGCGAGATGCTTTCCCCGGGATACATACTGTGTTAATGTGTGAATGCTCTTGATGCTTTATTGTTATTGATGTTGCTATATTGACGATCAACGTAGAGGAGCTTATGTATTGTGTATGTTTTCCGCAATAGTACATGATCAGGATAATCTCCATTGAATATGTGTTAAATTATTCAAAATTTCTACAAGGGGCAAGAAAAAAAGGGGAAGAAGGAAGTGGTGCTAGTAGGGATAAGATAGATGGTGGAGAAAACAAAGAGGGAGGAGGTGATGATGAAAAGAAGGGTGATAATGAATTCAAAGGTGATGGTGATGCCAAGAAGGATAAATGCAAGAAAAATTAAGTTCATATTCCTAATATGTTATTGATTATGCTTTATCAGGCTCATCAAAATAAAATAAATTGATAGGAAAGAATTATGCCCACATAATGATCATGAATTATATGGCCTCCACTTTTGATTTCCTTTCTTTTTCCATTGTCACTGTTGTTTTCTCCTTTTTATCATGATATTATCAATCATTTTCTTTTTTTCTTAAAGGTTTTCAAACTTCATCGACTCTTTTTCACCTTATTTCTAGGCGAATTGAACGCACTTAGTCTATGTTATAGATATAGGTTTATTTTGATTGATTAGGCATATTTTAGTATTGTTGTTTTGGTGTGTTTTAAATGTAACACAATCATTTCATTCAACGGAATGAATAACACAATGGGAGTGAACTGGTTGAGCATAGTAGCCCACATCTAAGGCACATCCTCCATAATTGTCTCCAACATGATTTATACTATGCAATATACAAACAATAAGCAAAAGAAAAATTTTACTAGCTTGGATTGACTTCCATTTCCCATAGCTCCCATATATAACCAATGACTAATGATGTTTTAAAAAGAGGGGATTTTGTTACTAGCTACTCAATTATGTGATCATTAATATGAATAAAAGATAGTAATAAGTTTATAAGGTATAGCATGAAATAAAATAAATTTGTAACTTTGTATGATTAAAATACTTGAGATCCAAACATGAGTGGTAGTCATATGAACATAGATATTTTAAAACACTTAATATACAACCTTCATGTTCATCTTCATATATACCTTCACCTTCATAAACTATATGTACCAAAGTAATTTATTTTACTATTTTTGAAGGCATAAAATGATTGTCTTTGTACAATATTTATTTCATAGAAATCCTTATAATATCTCTCTAGTGAAATATTAAGATTCCAAGTTGAGAAAAATGAAAGAAAAGGTGTTATCAATTATGTGGATTATTTTCTCGATTTATTTTGACAGCTTAGATGCCCCTAGGTTTCAGTTTCTAAAGCCACATGTCAAGCCTGATGTAATCTCTAGAGAACTCAGACAACTTGACAAAAAAACTATGTGCATTATTTCTTTTTCTTCTTTATAAAAATAACCTAGGGGATAAATCAAGAGTGGGGAAGTAAATTCCAACTGAATTGCAATCTCTAACAAAAGTCAAAGACGTGTATTAAATCTCTTAGAGGAAGCTTAGACAAGGTGTGAATTTAGAGTAAATAATTTGAAATACCACTCAAACTATATGTTCCCTTCCCCATGGTCAAACACAAGAAAAAAGTTCAATCTAGTAAGCAAGGAAGTGGAGGAGTAGAGATATTGATGGATCAAAATTATGTTTTGGGAAGGATCAAATCCTTCAGGAATTGAAGGAATGTGCTTTGAGGATATGAAGATCTTTATTAGTCCCACCAAAATCAAATAATCTAATAGGCAATAATTCTTTAGTAGTTATCTAGACTAGGTGTTATATCACAATGTTAGGTACTTGCTTTCTTTATTCATTGTAGTTTACTATCCTAACCTTTAAAGAGAAGAGATGGGTTACAAGGAGGATGTATGCTTGTACAATGATCAATTAGAATTCCCTAAAAGAATGACGTCAAAATTTTGTGAAAATACAACAACAATCTCATAGCACACAATTTTTCATCAAATATATAATTTTGAAACTAACATGATGATAATATAATGCTACACATGCACACATGATATTGATTTTACACAACATGATGCAAACATGGTGACTTTTAGTGATGTAAAACTATGAAAATGTGATGCAATTTTTTTTATTGATTTTAGGTTCTTTAACAAGCAAAATTGAAACAAAAATCAATGCATTATTTATGTCACAAAACCTAACACATGATAGAAAAGAATTGAAAATGAAAAAAATGTGCCATGACAACATAAAAAAATGGTGTTATATACAAGTATTTTAGTAGTGAAGCTGCCTACAATGGTACCTAGTTTATGGACAACTCTAACTTATTTATAAAGATATGACATCTGTGTTTTATCTCCCATATGAAATATTTCACAAAGGTCTCAATATGGATAAGATTTCTTAATCTCCCCACCAAAATATTGAGTTACCAAAGTCTACGAGTCATTGATGATGCTTTATGTAAGTTTATTACCTACTTCTGTGAACTATTTATTCGGGTTCCAATATATGAGCTTGGATTTATATTTATGTTGATCTAAGCAAAGGCCTTCTCAACCAAATTACACTAAGAATCAAGATCGAAGATGGATACAATTCATGGTCTACAAACACAATGTTTTCCAATGCAAACTTTATTTGAATCATGAAGACATGGTAGTTTCGTGTCCAAAAGAAAAATTTTCATAAAATGATAAAGGGAGCTAAAAGAATCCTTCTTGGTGGAAATATTTGATGATGGATCATCATTAAGAAAATATAAGCAAGACCCTAGAGAAACATATGCCCACAACATAGGAAAATGTTATTATTTCATCTTCAAATGCTTGCGATGAAGAAGACATTGATATGGTCTTGACTTAATATTCAACTTCCTCCAATTGATTTCATTATAGGAAAACTCTTCCAAAAGAGAAACAAGAAAAAAGAATTAGATTATTTAGATAAACACAATGACCCAAGCATTGTCACTTCATTAAATGTATAAAGCAACTAGTATACTAAAATCCAACAATGTCCATTTAGATGGATAATTGGACTAAAATCAAAAGAAAACAAGAAGGGAAAGGGAAAAAATTTTGGGATTGTGATCTTCATCTTGTAGCAAACTTGGATCTGGAGCTAGGAGATGTGACAATAGAAATAATGTCTTTAAAACATGTACAATTGTAATGTTAAAATGTGAAGCTCGCAGATAATAGTTGTAATCAACAATTCAAACTCAACAAAAAGAGTTAAAAATTCAATATTAGATACTTGATCAATATGTAAGGATTAAAGTTTGGAAAAAAATATTAAAAAAACAATTTTGTTATAAATCTTCCTTTCTAAAATATTGTTTAAAATGTAAACCAAGATGAACGAGATTTTCCAATAAAAACCATTATATTCTAACAATGGAACATATATATCCCTAAAACATGGAAAATCTTATCCAATTTATATTATTGAAGAAATAATATATGGTGAGGGCAATTAGCCTAAGAGACATAAGATATGGTGTGGCTTCAATTTGCATAACAATATTAATTCTCATTTAATAAAGCTAATTATTTAAAAATTTCCCACCTACAAAATGATAGTTTTAAATCTCTGGATATAAATTATATATCAATTTTTCAAACTTCTAGAATATTTAAAGTGCACATGACGCCAAAATAAAAATATGGAATAATGGGATTGTTTGATATTTAAAGTTCACATGACGCCAAAATAAAAATATGGAATAATAGGATTGTTTGATCATTTTAGAGAGCAATAAGTTTGAGATTTAATTTACATTTAAAAATAAATAAATAAATCTAACCCTACTTTATTACAAAAGTAATAATAAATTTAATACTACTTTATTATTACATGAGGTAAGAAAATTTTAAATTATTTAAATATTAGTTAATTTTTACTTTATTAACTTAAATACTTTTTACAAAATTTAAAAATAAAATAATAATATTATAGAATAAGACGTTTAGATTCCTAACTTATAATTAACAAAAGTTAGATTATCAAGGTAATACTTACTTATCTTATCATGTATTGCAATTATTGGAAAAGCATAACTAAAATAAGAATAGAGGTTGGTAAAACATTTGTCATTGTCGAATGATATTTTTAAATTTTTTATTATAATTTAAGGTTTTTCCAAAAAAATCATTTATTAATTTACCAATATAATATCTAAATATATATATTTTAATAGAGTAAAATTAAATATTATAGTTCCATTTAATATGTTATAAGATGATTTTATGGAAAAAAATATGTTTATAAAGATACTCTATAAAAGGTGCGCATTGTTTTAATGATTTTTCTTTGGGTACATAACGAGTATAGAATTAAATATTTATTTAGAAAATAATATAGTGTAAATGTTATTTAAGTATATTATATTTTTATTAAAGTAATAATAAATTAAGAAAGATTGTTAAATATTGGGTTGATTTTATATATTAATATGTTATAAATATATTATAAAGTATTTATATATTTATGTATTGAAGAAGATGTTTTATTTTTATAAAATATTTTGTAATAGGTTTTTTTAATTATTATATTTACAATGCAATTAGATTATAATTGATAAATGAAGTTTCCATATATAAATGGAATGTTCATAAGCTTTAAGAATTAATTTTGTTAGTTGGGATTATCTATCAAAAACATGTTGGCAATAAAATTGTCACAAATTCCGGACTATTAAAATCTAAATAATGGATATAGTAAAATTTACATAAAATTACACCACATACTTATGAAATTATGAAATTTTAAATAAATACCTTTATAGAAACTATAAAATCTAGATAAAAAGTCTAACTAATATGATCAATCATTTAAAAATAATCAAAAATCAAAAATCAAATTTAGAGGGTTGTAAAATAGGGAAAATTAATATATATATATATATATATTATATATATATAATATATATATATATAAATATATATATTCTTTATGTTTTTTAAATCTATAAACCAATATGATGATTCATTACTTCTTAAAAAAATAAGTATTAAAGTTACCAGGGAATTGTTTAATCATTATATGTTTTAGAGTTTTTTTGTTGGAATTGAGGGAAAACATTGGTCAAATATTTATTTTTGTTATTTAAAATGGGTTTTTGATTACATATATGGATTCATTACCCTAAAAAAAGGGTTTTGAAGCACTTGAATTGTGGAGAGTTTTCAACTCAAACTTATAATTCCAAGAAATCCCAACCAGATTTGGGTCAAATTAGACAAAGATAAATAAATAAAAAATATGCCCAAAAAACTTCCAAAACATATAACAAATAAACTACAACAAATCAAATTTATTCTTAGAGATAACTTTAATATTATATTACAATTGCATTATGTTTAACTGTGTATTCACTTATTGATGTTGGCTTTGTCAAAATTGAATAGGACTAATTTCAAGGTGATCTTTATCGGTGTTGGTTTTATAGAAATTGAGTAGAGTTAATTTTAAACTTTTCGAGAAAGGTAATAAATGGCATGCTTAAATTTTCTAGATATAGATTTTTTATGGATATAAATTATGTGAGATTTTTTATGAGTTTAACAAAGTATTTAATTGGGAAAAATTATGAATCTCATATTAAAGTATTGTGTTAAATGAGGTTGAAGTTACATGGTATATTAGAAATTGAAGTAGTGAAGAATGTCACAACCAATTTTCCTATATAATAAAATTAAATAATAAAATAAAAATAATATAGTTAAAGTTAGACATTAATGAAAATCTACGATGTAAAAATATTAAGTGGTTAATTTTCAGAATTGGACCTTAATACATTATTTAGATGAAATAATTTCATTGTACTTGAGATATAGGTTAACAAGTATATAAGGAATTTTTATCATGTTGATCACATGAGCGCATGCACAAGAGGCTTAGATAATAGGTTAACAAGTATATAAGGAATTTTTACCATGTTGATCACATGAGGGCATGCACAAGAGGCTTAGATAAGTAATCCTAACTCTTTGTAGGAAGTAACTATAAGATTAGATATAGGTTAACAAGTATATAAGGATTTTTACCATGTTGATCGCGTGAGGGCATGCACAAGACGGTTAGATAAGTAATCCTAACTAGTTGTATGAAGTAACTATAAGATTACCTCACTTGCAAGTAAGTTGAAGCTGTACTATTGCACCCTCCAAAGGCCAACTTGCACATTTGTAACACATAAATTTATTTTTATAAAATTTTATCATTATTGTTGTTTTACATTTTGTAGTAAATCTAATATAATGATGGAAAGACTCCTATGTTTGTCTATTCCATGCCCAACAGGCCCCTAACACAAACATTGTGACTCGCCCTTGAGTCACTCTGTTAGCGCAGTGATCTTTGCACAGAATCCCTCCAATTGTTCTCGAACTACACAGAGGTCAGTAACGCACTGAGCTGTTGCTTGTTGGATCTGCTGCATGCACTATTTGAGACCTCTATGTCTAGAGGCAGATTTTCCCAAATATTGCCCATAAATCGTGTCTTAAATGCCCGTCGCCCGCTCCATTTGGCCTTAATTTGAGCATCCCATCATGAATAGTGACTTCAATGGTCACTTTCTAGCCAACCCGTGCGGCAATGCATCCCCTTGTGCGTGGTCGTGGACATTGTGATTCTCTGCTTCTGTGCGCATCTCCAACATCGCGCAGCTCCTGGGCAAGATAGTTTATAGTCCTGTGCTCCCTTCCAACTGCCTGGATCGCTAAGACTGTCCTTCCCTTGGCTAGTCAGGTGGTCGCACCACCCGTGTAGAGTTTCATTCGGTCCTTTGTCATGGCTTCTGGAGAATCCCCACCTTGTATTGTTATGGTCGGCATCGCGCACTTCACCATTTGCGACGCGCTACCCTAGTCACTATGCTTAGCAATATGCAGTCCAAGCCAAGGCATCACACTGATCAATTCATGAAAATAGGCCTTAACTCTATTATTGTGATCGCACGCCTCCTATCTTACCATTCTGGTTCTTTTGCCGAGAAAATATTTCTCTATTTCGTCGTCCAACCTCTTGACTTCCGCGTCCGCCAGCACACTTTTCTCTCTTAACCATACCTTGTCTTCTTCAAGTTCTTGGAGTCTAAGGTTTCCCTATTGGATTTCTTCCTCAAGTCCCATGCATTATGTTCCTTGTGATTGTGTGAGCCCTCCTTTCTGGGCTTCGTGAACCATCGTATCTATGGGTGCTACTCTATGCGAACTAGGCTTTGTATGCTCCATAGGGATTACATCATCTACTTCATACTTCAACTTAGGAAGTGCCCATTCGGTCATGGTTTTGCGCATCGTCCTACAAGCCCATAGAACCATTGGTACGTGGAGGTCCCAGTCAGTCTACTTCACATGGTGGACCGCATTCATTGCTTCGCATACTTTGTCAAAGGCTTCCACGTGGATAATTGTTATAGACATATTTGGGCACTGTAACCCCAAATCACATATGTCCATAAACCAAGGGCTTCTAAGTCCCTAAAAGTGTTTTTTCATATTCTAAAGGAACAAGGTCAATTGATTACATCATCTCCCAGAAGTTTTCCCTGAAAAACTACTCAGAACTGGTCAAAATTGGACCATACAAACTGCTCAGTGCTAAGGGTACGATGCATCTCACCTGCCACATGAAAAAAGTGCGATGCATACTAAAAATCCCTTCTATAGGGTGCAATGAGAAAGATCTAACAAATGGTAGTGGCAGTTGGCTAGGTGGAAACCCAGCAAATCTTTTAGAAACTGCCCATTTGACACTTGCCTCTCTAAATTCGCCCAGGGATGAGTAAGAGATCATGAGATCTCCAAGTGGAACCAAGAACTATCAGAGAGATGACACTAATCAAAATCCTAGAAGCTGACTCACCCACTTGCAAACATCTATATATGGATCCCTCATCCTAGAGATCCAGAGGCTGGAATTTTGTATTTTGTAAGGAAGTGTTGTTGGTTTCTTTGTGCAACATTGTATTGTTACGTGATCTAAGCTTTTCATGAGGTGAAGAGGGCTTTCATGCTGGGAGGATGGCGCTAGGTCAGACCAATGGGTTGTAATCCTCTCTTCTACTACTTCTATCAATAAATCTATTTGAGTTTTTCCTCCATATTCTTTATATCTCTGAATCTTGTATTGATATATGCATTTGTATGGTTAATATAACATATGATCCTATATTTTTTATGGTTATAAGATCTCTATGCTTTGATGTATTAGTGGCTTTGACTCTACAGTGTTCTTTGAAGCGGGAAAGTGAGGAAAGATTGGTGAATCTTTGTCAAAGGAGGGGAAAACAAGAAAGGAGCCAAGCGAAAGACTGAGGTGTACTCTCTGCTTCTCTCTCATCTATCTCTCATAAAGGAAAACACAAGTAACTTTAGTTTGTTTGTTTCTAAGATAACTACCCGTCTTAGTGGGACTAGCAGCTCTGAATGGACACTAGTTTTCCTAATAACAAAATGGCGACTCTGCTAGGGAACGAATAGCTTGTTTGCTTGTTTCTATTTATTTGCTTTATAAAATACATATGGAGCCTAAAGTTAAGCCAGCTAGCCTTCAAACTGCATTTGCTATGCAAGTGCAAAGTAGATCAACGTTTCTTCAGTCCATCACCGGGTTTTGTTTATAAACTAAACAACTGACTTGCAAACATCCTAAGTGCCCTAGTGGTAGCTCAAGTAACCTCATTAGATCAACCCCTATACTTTGTGTTTACTGCCTATCATTAGCTCAGCCCAAACTCCTGAACTTAGCTGCAAACTTTAAGCAAAAACCAAGCTCGGTCTCGTTCTTGGACCATTGCATTGTCTCTCATTGGTAGTCTGGATGCATCACACCTCCCGTGTGCTGTAGGTGAGATGCATCCCTGTTTCCCTGTGTTACAGGTGCGATGATCAGATAAGACTGTTTCTGCCTCCAGAATTTGGTTTTTTCTTCATTGTCTTCAGCTTTATTCAGTAGTTTTGTTGTCTGTGATCATTATATCACTGTTGAAACTCTCTTCCTTCGCATTATTCATCCTCCATTGATAAATAATTGTGAATGTTTTTATGTATTTTTCATCATTTACAGTTCTCTTTTGTAAACAATTGCTTAATCGAACTGTCGTCTTTTGATTTGAAAGTGTCGGAAGTGTTGTTTTTAGTCAAAGAAAAGAGTCTTCCTCTTTTTGATAGTCGATTACACTTTTGCCATTATATTTTATTTGAATTAATAGTATTTCAAGTGTCAAAAGAAATTTTAAATTTGAAATCGCAAAGTGTCATCTTAGTACTCCTTTCGTTTTTGAAAAGAAAATTGTTAGTATTGTCACTTTGCAAGGAAAATAATTCAGATCTGTACTTAGCATTCTTTTTGTCATTCACACATTAAGAAAGCAGAAAACAAATACATGCATGTGCATTTGCATTTAGACTTCTTGTGGAAATTGATTTAGGACAGTGCATCTTAGTGTGTGCTCTCTGCTCTATGTTGAAAGGATTTTACTTCTCTTTCCTTAGTAGTTAGGATTTTCATTGCAAAAAGAAGAGTAAACGATTGTTTATCATCTTATATTGCATATTTAGGAATTGTATATCTACATCACGCGGTGAACCTTAAAGGAAAACTTCTTAAGAAAGATCAACTGTAAAATAAATCTCGATGAACATAAAAACGCTTTGGAACCTAACGCACAACATTTAGAAGTCTAGGCTAGAGACGTATTCCGACGTCGTAAAACCTAGTAACTATCGCTTTCATCGTAGGTTGGGTGATTCCTCCTCTTTGAGACGACAAGTGCCAATACGGACTTGTGCTCCCACATATCGTCGAGTATATATTTGGAGACCACAATAGGCTATATCCTTTATCCTTAGGAAGCCATGTCTACCACCCTATCGATCGCAATGCACTGATCACAACATTCCGGAAGATTGACTGTCGTACCGTAAAAAGTATTCTACAGTTTTGTGATTGGTTTGGTAATCCCTCTATCTAGATTTCCAGAGTAGTCACTTTCATTCCTTTTTAGACTCCTTCAAAGAAAAGGTCCATCTTAGCAACTGTCACTTCAGGCTCATTAAAAATCGAAGGCAACTAGAGTCATCTTTAGCTTTTTCTTGACTCTTAAAAATTGAAAAAGCAAGTTGTGTCAAAGAATCATAAAATTTATTTTAATCGGAATAACATCATTGTTCCCTTGTTGGTCTTAAGTTGAGAAAATGGAGTCCACCAATAAAGGCTTTCCCCTTAGGGGAAATCCTAGTCCCTTCTCCTCTTGGGGAGATGTTGGCGCACCTCATATGGCTACATTGTCCCTTCCAAGGCTTACAATTGGCCTGCCAGTATGGCTTTTCTTGACCTCTTTCGTTCAAAACACCATGATTCCTGAGCAATCAAATCAGCAACCAGATGATACTAGAGTTCCCCCCCAACCTTCTACTTCGTTTGTTTCTCCCTCCCCTTCTTCCTCTTCGCTTGATGAAGCTAGTAACGCTAAAAACTAAGTAATTGAGAAGAAGAAGAAAGGGAAGGAGAAGAAGAAGAAGAAGCCAATGGCGAAAGGGGGAAACCATGCATCGTCTGGAGAAAATCCACACATTGCACCATCCAAACCCAAATCTCCATGTGTCATTTGCAAAGGAGACCACTATCATCAAGATTTTCCTTGCATCCCTTGATCTTAAGGGACTGGTCTCCCCGCTTGCACAATCCAATGTCGTCAACCTCTGACGATCATGTTGAGAGTACACTATCAACTAGTGAAAACGAAGTCAATGGACAGAAAGGAAGATCTAAATTTCCTTGTAGACTGTGTGAAGGCGATCATGCCCTCCACCATTTTCCCTTTTTGGACGAAGCTAAAAGAGTTTTGGACAACCGTCTTGCTTCATCGCAGCGGATTCCTCCTGGATACAAGAAACTCTTGCTGAGTCCATCGCTAGTTGAAAATCCGACTGACACACCTTTTTTGTCGGTCGAAACACCTATCATTGAAGATAAACCCTTTGAGTCCACACCAAACCAAAGTCAACAGGTCGAGATGGCAGTCGACCCAGTCTTGCCTTCAGAAGGTCCACCTTTAGATGATACAGTCACCAAGGAGAATGAGGACGACACCGTTCAAATTATTTTTGTTAACACAAAATATGATGAACATGGGGGAAATCTACCCATTCCTTTACAACAGGAAGTAAGTTAGTCAGATATTTACCCGACTGTTTATTCAGTCCCTCCTCCAAGCAACCTAGTCATTTCCTTCGATTGGAATCTACTAGGCAGACCCCACCTACCATCTAACGTACCATTCTGAATCATAGTACAAGCTTACAGAATGATCATGGTTGGTACTATCATGGATGAGGGGGCTTCTGTGAGTATCCTTTCCTCAACTGCTTGGAAAGCGCTTGGTTCGCCATCGCTTCTGCTTGAGATTCGAAATCTAATAGGCTTCAACAAAGGAACCAATCGATCGGTAGGGATCTTTCCAAATTTTCCTATAACTTTGAGAAGGAAAATCATTCATATAAACGTGATGGTAGTCCAAGGACCTTTAGATTAAAATCTACTCCTTGGGTGTGACTATATTTATAGCATGGGAGCTATTGTTTCCTCGCTCTTTCAAGTGATGTGTTTTCCACATGAAGGTAGAGTGGTCCATCTCGTAGACCAGCTTTCATTCCCCAGTTCAAACATAGCTACTAGTCAAATGCCATCCCTAACTAGAATTTTTACGCAAGGAATGTCTCATCAATCTCCAGTTCGTCCACATAACGAGCGCGAGTGATTCGGTGATTGTGACTGAAACCTAGGGGGCATGCACCCTGGTCTGCTTCGACAGGAAAACTTTAGGTATAGGGTAGGTTTCCGCAGAGGATATATGACTAGTCTAACACACCCGTCCATTTAGGAAAATGGGATTAGACTGGAATAAGATTCCCTCGTCAAAGTTATGTGAGTGGAGGCGACGCACCATTCACCTTTGTCTATTTCGATGGAAAAAGCCAAGGAAGTGTTTTGTCTGCAAATGCGAATGGAGCAATCTTGCAAATGTGAGAACTTTCATATGGTAACCTAGAAACTCTACTTTTCTTTATACCTGGGGGCATGCAAACCTTTTGCATGCAAGTGAAAAGAGACCTTTTATTTTCATAGTTTGTAGGCTATCAACCCTTTAACCTCGTAGGTGGGGCGTTCCTAGCTTGCATAATAAAGGCTCCAGAGAAAAATTTCGAATGGGGAAAGCTCCCTAAAAAATGAACCTATCGATGAGACATCCTTATTATACGACTAGCATGAGAAGTTTTACGTGAAGTTCAAGCTCGTTAAAAAATAAACCTAGCAATGAGCACATGTTCCACTAGAGTTTAAGCTTGTTAAAAAATGAACCCACCTTTGGTAAATAACCATTGCAATCACATAATTATCAGCTTTGGAGCCTTGGTCGTGTTCTTACCATCACCTCCACTCTTTTTTAGCCGATCATACACCTCCATTTGATTGTTTACCCCTTTTGAGGAACAACTGCGATGAGTGATTCTATTAGCCACCTTCTTTACACTGCCGTGATTGAAAAGTTCCAAACCTTACGTGGAACCAACTGCTGTCTGAAAATATCACTCGTTCCTCAAAAAACAAGTCTACTTTAAGCTCTTTTCATCTGACTCGTAAAATATGAAAAGATTGTTGAGCAATTAGCCTCTCCAGCTCATTAAAGTGATTGGAAGTGTCATCCCTCCTCTAGATTTTAATTTTTTGGACCTGAGGGATTATTACACAAAAAGATCGAGCACTTTTCTTATTCGGCTCATTAAAACTATCGAAAATTCATCCCTTTTGTATTATTTTATACTTTTTCGGACCTAAGGGATTATATTACGAAAAAGGAATACTGGAGTTTCCTTTCCATCTCTTTTCAAACTCTCTAAAATTGAAAAGGACCGAGTTATCTTTGTCATTAAACTCGTTAAAACAATAGCGACAAACTTGTCCATGCAGGCAAGAGCGAGTTTCATTGTCGCTAGGCTCGTTAAAACATAGCGACGGGTTTACTCGAAGGGAAAATTATAGAACAAGCATATGTTATCCTCCTCAAGCTTGACAAAAATAAAGAGGTACTGGTCAGAGATGACTGGGGAAAAATTGGGAAGAAAACTTGAAGAAACTTTATTGGTAGCAGGTCGCTCTTAAACATGACACTTTTACTCCATCACCATGATTGAGTAGGGTTGGGTTATTCTGTTCACTAGTCATATCACCATTGGTCCTCCGTACCATCCATTTTTGGGGTTAATGCTACCAATCCATTTCAGTGTCGACGATATGTTCAAGAGAAGTCGCTCAGAGAATTCACCAACCCAGCTTATGTCTCATCCTCTGCAATATCTTCACACTTCATTCTTTCATGACCGCCACCCTGAACCTTGTATCATCAGATCGTTTTTACCTCCACAAAATCATTTGCTCCGTTTCGTATCGTAGATGTGGGATTCATTAAGGCCCTCCTACGACGGGTCACTTCTTGTCGACATCAGTTCATTATCCAAGAAGTTGACCTAGGAACAACCCTTTCAACACTTTGAAGCTTGCATGTCTCCATGGCAAGTTTCTCACTTCTGGCGGCAAGTTTACATCAATGGCCTTCGACCAAAAGATTTTGCGTGGTGTTCGACATCAACTCATGTATTCGCACCACGTGAATTGTACTGCAGTACCTTGAGGGTCATTATCATTATTGGTGATTCCTCTCGCACCTATTAACAGCTTACATCATTGGCTGGTAATCAAGCGATGTCTTTCCATGTTCGACCTCAGAACATCTTTTCACATGGATCGACTTGTACTTCGGGCGAAGATTGAACGAGTTTGAAGACCTTAGATCTAGTTTCATCCATTTGGGCTACGATATATTCAGGAAGATAAAGACATCAAATGTACATCATAGCTGCACAGATAATCATCTGAGCTAAGTGATGATGGCTCTAACAGAATCATCAGTCTACCACACAGACGGTTGTCTGTCTTATGTACATGAAAATGAATTTATAAAGTTGAGCATGGGAATGCCCGCCTCAGCTAGATCATGAAAATATTATGAAGATAATGTATTGTATTGTATCTTATTACAGGTCACCTTCTAGTACGAAAAACCTCGGATCCTCATGATAAAGCATTTCACCCGACATCAGAAGATTTACGACCTCATGCTTTAGGGGGTAGCTGTTATAGACATATTTGGGCACTGCAACCCCAAATCGCATATGTCCATAAACCAAGGGCTTCTAAGTCCCTAAAAGTGTTGTTTCATACCCTAAAGGAACAAGGTCAGCTGATTACATCATCTCCCATAAGCTCTCCCTGAAAAACTACTCAGAACTGGTCAAAATTGGACCATACAAACTGCTCAGTGCTAAGGGTGTGATGCATCTCACCTGCCAAATGCAAAAAGTGTGATGCATACTAAAAAGATCTTCTATAGGGTGCGACGAGTGAGAGCAGACAAATGGTAGAGGTAGTTGGCTAGGTGGAAACCCAGAGAATCTTCTAGAAACTGCCCATTTGACACTTGCCTCTCTGAATTCGCCCAGGTGAGTAAGAGATCATGAAATCTCCAAGTGGAACCAATAACCATCAGAGAGATGACACTAATCAAAATCCCAAAAGCTGACTCACCCACCTGCAAACATCTATAGATGGATCCCTCATCCTAGAGATCCAAAGGCTGGAATTTTGTATTTTGTAAGGAAGTGTTGTTGTTTTCTCTGTGCAACATTGTATTGTTAGGTTATCTAAGCTTTTCATGAGGTGAAGAGGGCTTTGATGCTAGGTGGATGGCGTTGGGTCAAACCAATGGGTTGTAATCCTCTCTTCTACTACTTCTATCAATAAAGCTATTTGAGTTTTCCTCCATATTCTTGTATATCTCTGAATCTTGTATTGATATATGCATTTGTATTGTTAATATACATCTGATCCTATATTGTTTATGGTTATAGATCTCTATGCTTTAATGGTATTATGTTGCTTTGACTCTATAGGTGTTCTTTGAAGCGGGACAAGTGAGGAAAGAGTGGCGAATCTCTGTCAAAGGAGGGAGGAAACAAGCAAGGAGCCAAGCTAAAGACTGAGGTTGGTACTCTCTGCTTCTCTCTCATCTATCTCTCATAAAGGAAAACACAAGTAACTTTAGTTTGTTTGTTTCTAAGATAGCTACCCGTCTTAGTGGGACTAGCAACTCTGAATGAACACTAGTTTTCCCGATAACAATAATCTTCGGCGTGCTTGGTCTTATCATACTTCCTGGTCATCATTCATGCCATCATCTTGTCCGCTCCTGCTTGTTGGTAGTGTTTCCTATCATGAGGATGGTGTGCATTTGTGCAAGTTGCGCACCATACGCCTGTACCCATCTGGAGAGGTGGGGGCGCAGGCTGTTTCGTTCGTCATACCCGGCTTTCATCCACATATGAGCCTTTCCAAACCACATGACCATCATCCTTCTGCATTCACGCCAGTCCTCAAAACTTCCTTGATGCATACCCCACCACCTTGCGGGCATATAGCGCAGTACCCATTTCAGAGCATCGAAACGTTGTTGTTTCGGCACTTCTTTTTCAAATTTGTTCAGGAAATCGGTCAATTCGTCATACATAGGTATATCTCTCACCTCTGTTGTCATGCAGTGCAATGACCTTGTCATCATGTTTCAATTGAGCATGGTTACCTCGTGTAACCGATTTTGCCACCGTTCTATCTCCTCATTCAAATATGAGGTGCAGGAGCTTTCGCGCTCCCATGAAATCCTGCCATCTGCTGTTGGATTCACCCAGTCCTGCTCCGACGCAGTTATCTTGTAGATACAGTCTATATCGTTGTTTTTCTCGTAGTCACGCACCAACTCTGTGTAGCACGATCCTTCTGCCAAGTCTAAAGGTACCACTATGCATAGTGAGTTTTTCTCGAAAATCATATTGCACTATTTATCACTCCATTCATGTTAGTGGCCCAATTTATTCCCAGTAGCACGGGACAGGGATTGTTCTCATCAACAATCTCTATCACTTCGAAATCCACAAGCGTGCTCGCACCTTCGATATCCACCGCTATTCCCTGCATTCTTCCTATGGGTAAGATATTTTGCTAGTTTGCCATACACAATTGAATAGGAGACCATTGCAACGTGGGCCTGCCCATGCGTTCCCATGTCTGCTTTGGCAGAACATTCGTTTCCGATCCTAGATCCAAAATCACTTGATCCATTTCATATTCCCCGATCTGCGCGATCAATCTCATCTCTCTTCCTGTTCGTGTTGTGTGCTTCCCGAGCTTCCGGACTATGCATGGTTCCCTTGGTGCAATCCCAACACATCTAGTTATGAGTTCTTGCAGCCCCTTCACAGCCTTACTGTCGCACAACAACTTCATGCATGTCTCCAAAAAGGTAGTGAGCATTGATGGGTCCATTTCTAGTTCCATTTTTTCTTTACTACCTGAAGTGGAGGCCTTCACGAAGCTCTTCTTAGCTTCCATGAATGTCTCGTTAGCGCGCTCCAAATCAAATTCTAGTTCCTTTTTTGGAGCCTTGCGAACCCAGGCACTCTTGTCGGGCTACTTGCCTTTGCCATCTCTTGTTGTAATACCACTTCAGAGCACAATATTTAATTTTGGGTCTTCCTCGCATGGCTCAGACCTCATCATTTGCAGGTTCTGAGTCGGGGGAGGTTGGAGTGCTCCTTTATCGCTCAACCTCGCTATCAGCATGGGACAGTCCTCTGTTTCATGATCAAACTGGGTACAATATAAGCATGATGGTCTCGTCAGATTTGTATAACTGTGGGCATAATGCCTTGGTCCTCTGCAATTATAACAGATCAGCTGTTCGTGACCCCTTCCTGGTCCCATTCCACCTCAACCTCATCCGCGCCCTTGAAATCTAGTGTGTGCCATCCCTGCATTTTGATCGAGGGCCCATGTTTCGGTCTGAACTCTGTAGGTAGGAGTTTGATCCATCATTAGTTCATAACTTCTACAGGTGTGCTCATCGTGGCCTACTGACTTGCAGAAATTACAGAAAAACTGTTGGGACATCTGCATATACTTTTGTAATAGATGGAAGTTATCTGTAGCATGCTTCCCTCCTATCTGAAAAATCGCACACCATAATGCAGGCGTCGCGCTTGGTCTTGCTTGTGCCTCTAGTCTTAATGACATTGGTCCTCCTACCGCCAGGTAGTTTACAAATACTAGACAATAGTCCTTGTCATGTCCCTAGCCTTTACACTTTATGCACCATACCTCCTCACGCGCTTTTAGGCGAGTTTTCCTGTCTTGTTTCAAACTCTGCATCTCAAGGCATAAGTTTTTCAACTACGCATGGATCTGTTGGACTCCGAGGTTAGGATCTTGTATCGAGGTCTCATGCAGTCTCATTGCGATTTCTAAGGCCTCAGCCTGAGTGGATAGCTTCTGTTGTGACAATGCGTTCCTTAGATGTGGTGTTAATGATGCTACAAACCATGTGCAGTGTTGCCCATCTATCAAGGTCATATTGGCTTCATGAATCATACACTTCAGCCTCTGATCTAGCTCCCAGGGGGTTTCGCCTAGAAGCATCGTGATTTCCTTAAATCCAATAATCAATTGTGTCTTTGGTTTTGGCCTACTAAATTCCTCATTTATCACAGCTTGGATATCCGTAATTTCTGTGTTTGGGTTGTCATTGGAATGCTTAATGTACCACGTCAGTGCACGATCCTGTAAAGCACTGACCAACATTGATTTCTTTATATTGTCATTTGTGACTCCATGTGCTTCCCATACAACCTTTACCACGAACCAAAACTGATCTGGATCCTCGTTCCCTACTCCTTTGAACACCGACAACTTTATCGCACTTGTCATATTGAACTATGGTGGTGGTGGAGGTGGTGTGGACAAAGACGAGGGTGAAGATGGTGAAACTGGTGGTGGTGTAGGTGGAGGTGGTATGCGCGGAATTCGTTGCTTTATCAAACTGATCGCACTTCTTGCTGAAACTTCCGCAAGCTCTTCCTCACTTTCCCACGGAGGTGAAATCAAGGGGCTAGACTCTAGTTCGACACTACCTTCGTTTCTGTAGATCCTCGCACTTCGTGTAGCCCCAAGCATCAATTTATTCACATAACTCGCTTTTCACACAGTAGCATCTTAATCCAAGTGTTCAAATATTTAATGTACTTACCTCCCTTTGAGGGAACGTCATTCTACCTCGCTAGAACTCCGTGATAAACCCTTCTATAATTTGATCAAGCCAATGGTCCACAGTGCACACAATCATATCTTCCAATGCTTCCAGTCTGCACACCAACTCTGGAGTCCACACAATAGGTTTGTTGAGCCTACACCTTCCTTGATTGTTTGCTAACTTCGTGATCCACTCGTACAACTTAGAGGGGAAGGATGCAAAGAAAATTTCGTGGATTTCCATATATAAGTAGCGATCTAACCACTCTTCCTTTGATAACTGTGGATTCCTGTTTTCCCTATGCCACAAACTCGTGAATCTTTCTGTTGAACCACTCTTCAATTCCTTTCTTTGTCGGATTCCAGTGATACGACATCATACATCTCTTATGTAGATCCCAGTCCCGACAACGGAACCATTTGTTGGCTTATTGGAGCTTGACCCAGGTTCAAAGTTAATTTAGCCAAACAAATCCCGGTACTACTAGCCCTTTCGGAAACAGTCCGCAGAGTGCAGGTTGAGGTCTCACCTAAAGTAGTATGGGAGGGTGCTAGAACTAAGTTTTCACACTCTGGAGATGTTTGATGAGTTCAAGTGGTCTGCGGTTCAACCCTGCGCGTAGGTTGCTTCACGCACTTTTCCTTACCTCGCATCCTGATATACTACCTTCCCGCAGCCCTACCCCATGGTTGAGCATCGCACTCTACGTTATTACCCAAGATCTTACTGGTATTCCACTATTAGTTGATTATTTTAGCCTATTCGCAGGCTTTAAGTTATATCTAACAACATAAACCATTCATACAGGTGTGCGCAGTAAATAAACAGTCTATCTACAAATTATATCAAACATGCATTAACCCAAGAACAGATACACAGAATTATGATAAAACTTCTCTTTATTAATTCCTTCTTCGATTACAGACTCAACTCCGCCCTACGCACTCAGCTGCAGGGGTCTGCACACTCAGTTGCAGACTACTAGGCCTCTGCGCACTCAACTGTAGAGCCTTCTCCTACTCTACGACCTATAGACACCCTTTACACTTACGACTTAATCCCTAAAACTTCTTTTCTTTACACTTAGAGCCTCGCTCTATTTATACAATCCCATGGCCCGTGGACCATGGGTAGGTCTATCTAGCTAACATTACATTACAAAACTAGAGTAGACAACCCTATGACTCTATCATACTTTTCGCGCTCCGCGCCCTCAATTCACGGAGCTTTACAACAAGATTGGGTCAAAACTTGGGCTTTGAGCCCCAAAACATGCCTTCGGGGGGATTCCATGCCTAACACTATTCATATATTTGGGAGATATACCTAAATATCAATAACACCCTTAGACTTACTTTTAGCATTGGTAGGTTTCATTACACTTAGGAAATAAAATTGATTAGTAGCCACTAATTTAGTGATTTCCCCTATGTTCAATGGCAAGAACATTATTCACATAATAGGATTCACATTGTACCTTAGATTCTATTTTCATCAATAATGGAATGCCTTACCTCTTAATTATTTTCATCAATTATTATTGATGAGATGGTCTTTCTTATGCATCAATTTTCATATGGTGCTTCAAAAATTGCACTTGATGGCATCTTCTCTCAACCAGTGATTATCCAAGATGTCAAATCAAAACAATTCTTAATTATATTTCATGTTGGTTGATGTGGGATGCATTAAGACCCTCCTAACGAATCTCTTCTTAGAAACTCCAACTCATTTGCTATGGTAACTAGATTTATTGACCATTATATTACCTTGCTCTGATTGACATCAATGGCAAGTTCCACCATGATCGACAATGGGCATTCATTAATGATTCTTAATCAATTGAATTTGATAAGTGTTTGATACCAACACACTTATTTGGAATTGCTAAAATCTACTAAGTACCCTGGCATCCAATATCATTATTAGTGGGTTACTTCTCATCTCAGAATAATGTTCATCAATAATCAATGAATAGATCGTTTTTGCGACATTCAATTTTGTGATAGATTTGTTTGCAACCTTTGGCTGCAATGGCATCCCTTTTTTATTCTACCACCTGATTTTGCTTTATTGTAGCACCCTATATTGCATTGGTACTTTGGAAAGACAAATTTATGGTTGCATAGTTTCATTGTTCTTATGTTGTACAATAAGGATACATCCATTATTTATTTGTGCATCACTAATATCTTATTTTAACATAGATCCACTATTAGTTTTTGTATCTCTGAAATCTTATTTTAACCTAGATCCGTTATTTATTCATTCACGACCATGATTCAACAGTTTATAGGTTCCATGGATCCACACTACACTCATTGATAGTCATGAATGTTTTCCTCTTAAGAATGGGTATGCCCCTCCTCAAGGAAGGGAGTTGTCTCATACTTTGTTTTTAGTTGTAAGGAATTTCCAGTTATTGGTCTATTGGAACCTTTCTTAGTTTTCTTGTCAAACTCCTCTTATGATTTATAATGTACATTAGCCATCAATTGCACTTTCTCCCTCACACATTAGGAGTCATCTACTATGCATGAATTTGGTCACCTCGAACCTTCATAGCCTGATTAAGCCATTATATTTTCCTATATTTTCATATTTGATCCCTTCAAAGCATTTTCTATATAATCCTTTCTTATGTGCACTCTTTGTCTTAAAGTGACATGTGACCATTTACACGTTGTTAGTTAGCAACCTATGAAGCAGTTCCAAGTTGTTAGTGTATAGTGTACAAGAACCCAAAAGGAATATACAATGTATGAAAAAAATGTATTTTGAGTGAAGCAAGTGAAGAACATACACTTATACAACTTGGATATTGATACCTAACTATTTGAACCAACTATTAACCATAGAAATAGCAGGTGCACAATGAAGAGAGTTCACCTTGGAAACTGTGAGGCCTAAGGGCTTCCTGATTAATAGATTTCCTTTATCTTGTTCTTAATCTTAATATAAACCTTAATTTTATTATAAGTTTCAATAAAGATCTCATAGGGTTTGTTGAATCACTCGTTGGCTCCCCTTATTGTTAGAAGATCATTGTCCTTGTTTCAAGAGTGACTTTGAAAAGTGACCAAGTAAAGTTTCACTAAAGATCTCATAGGTTTTGTTGAGTCGCTTCTTGTTTCCCCTTATTGATATAAGACCATTTCCCTTGTATCTAGAGTGAGTTTGAAAAGTGACTAAGGCCAGAGGAACCCAAGTTGAAGGTGACAAAGTTACCATGGAAAATTTATAGATATTTGTAATTGTTATTAACATTTTGAATAATTGATAAATCTCTCTTCTTACCACTACCCCTAATTCAAAATATGATTAGTTGTTGTTAGTATTGTGTTCATTTTATATAGTGGATATGGAACTACGAAATTGATGTTAGTTTAATTAATGATTTGGAATATATTGTATTCACTTGAAATGTTTTGTGAAGAATGAGAAAAGTATGTTCTTGTTTGAACATGTGCAAGTGTTAGGAGAAGCTTTGAGTTGGAGATCTAATTGGCTTGTTGGTCGTAGGAATCAAGAACAAGATTGTATACCCCATCAAGTATTTACCCTCTCTTTCTCATCGTTAAATTTATAAATTGTTAACTTGGAAAAAGATTTAAGATGCTACCTTGCTTTGTCAATGAGGCATCAACCCCTCACTAGGAAATTGAAATCGTTTGCACTAACAACATTCTCTATAAAACTGGTATGAATCCCAAGATCATACTCGGTAAACTCAACATTGCTCAATAATCATGCTATTTCAATAAAGACAATATATCATATCTTTTATTACATTAATACCACTTAGGCCCTTGAAGGATATAAATATAATGTTATAATTTATCATGGTAACCAAGCAACAGATGAAGATATTCTAAACCAAGTCATCTTGTACATAGCCTAAGTCAAATCAATATGTGGTATGTTCCAAGCAATCACATGTCCCGTGATAACCATAATCCAATGAAGCTAACACCATCCTCAAAATATAAATATAATATTGATATTCACAAAAATAATAATACATTGTGATGCATGTAGTATCATTGAGCAGTCAACGATTTCACAAGATAACCCTCATACAATTAGCAACCGAAACATAATGTAGAATCATTTTTATTTTGTACTCAAGGTAAGGGCCTATCTTATGACAAACATAAGTGAATCAAATGGTGAGGAATATCAATTTTTTGATCATTCATTAAGGTTTAATTTTCATGAGGGATTCAATTGACACTGTGAGATAGCCATGAAGACGCTTGGAGGTAGTGCTCAAATTTGAGACATAAAGTAATAATTGGATCACCTAAAAGTAGTAACTGAATGTGACGCATGCATATTACCGGCCGCTCATACATATAGACTAAAGCCCACCCTATATTTTTCTTAAAACATACTAAAATTTTATAGTAAGGATGAAAAGAGTTGATAAAAGTTTTTAAATTCACTTAAAAGAATTAAAAAAAAAATATTTACCAATACCAAAAAAGTGCCTAACCTACACACTAATAAGACATAATGTTAGCCTAACATACCACACGTTAATGAAGGTTAAAAGTTGAGGTGGATAAACAAATAAGGCATTCCTATCATATCAAATAGACTGGTGTTCCTGAATAAATGTAGGTTAAAAGTTGAGGTGGATAAACAAATAAGGCATTCCTATCATATCAAATAGACTTATTTGACTGGTGTTCCTGAATTTCACTAAGGGTCCAACGTTGGAGGTTGGAGACACAAATAGGGCAATCCTAACATATCAAATGAAATGGTTTTATAGAGGAGGGTTTTAGAGGAGGGTTTTATGATGTAAACAAAATCAGAATTGAAAAGAGAGTTTAGGTGATGTAGATGGATTGGTCTGAATTGAGTGGATTGGTCCGAGTTCTGAAGTGGTAGGTATGCTTTTCAGATTAGACCCATCCCTTTGATACGTGGGGATACTGCAGATCAATAAAAATAAAATCCCAAACCAACATTCCCAAGGTTTGGACTCTCTCTTGCCAACAAGAAGGGTATTGTCCATGACAAAACCCAAGGCTGAGAAGTAGTTGTCATCGTGGTGAGACCACAAAAAAATATCTGTCAAAAGCAATAAGAAAAATGGGCAGGTGGGCCCACAAAGGTATATAAGCAGGTGGGTTCCCTGCTCACTTCATTATGACGAGAGCGATGACATGTCATTATGGGCACAGATATACCAGATAGTCTGCCAACAGATCACCATAAACACATTGATGGGTGTGCCATCAATGAACTCCTGACCTCAAAGGTGAATGGCATGATCAACCAAGTGTTTGACGGACGCATATTCTGAGTGGCCAGGCTCAAAACCCATGGGATGCAGTGTTTGTCACTGTCCAAGAATCATTTGCACAAGGCTGTAACCCCTTAATTGATAGTGGGCAGGCTTTAAACACTTGGTATCGTACAACTTCAGAACATAATTGTAAGGGGTATTGATGATGAAGGAAAAGGGATTCTAATTATACTCCTTTTCTAGTTATGCAATTACAAAATAAAATGATCATTTACTTCGACGAATTTCATTTTTGGCTTGGCAAACCAGAAGATGAGCAGGCAGACTAGTATGTTCAGTTTGGCTGTTCATTCCCCTACTACCATCCTTTTCTAATTATCTCAAGCAAAATCAATCTACATGCCCCATCAGTTTGTAGATTTGGGATGCTTTGAGATACACGGTACTTCACAAGCAAATACTAAGCTATCCACCAGGCTTACATTCTCACTGTGGTTTGCCCAACTGCTTAGCAAAAGCTCAAAAGGGATGAGGCCAAATCCGACTCTGAGATGAGTGTGGCAGAATAGGTATCCTTCCAACCTGAGATTTAAGTTTAATGAATATTGCTCACTCTATAGATCACTAGTTGCAGCCCCTCTGGGCATGTTTCTTACAGCACTCCTGGAAAAATTAACACCAGGCCATGGAACAATTGATAAAATTGTAATCTTATTCAACTTTCATTTTGTATCTGCTAAGGACAATGATCAACTTTTATTACAATCAGATCAGGCCACACCCAAACTGATAAAACTGTCATTCTAATCAAAACTTCATTTTCTGCCTTTCAGATATGATGAACTGATTACAACACCGGTCTTCAAAAGGTGGCCCATTGTACTTCAAGATGACGTTCCACAACTTAGAAATTAAACTGATGGTACTACTAGGCATCAGCCCCTCATGGAATTGGAAAACATGTGGAATAGTTGAATGGAGTTGGATAATTTCTGGACCCATTTAATGTCAAGTTTAGACCCACAAGACAGAGTCTGTACTGCAAACTTTTGTTATTCACTACAGCTGCCTGGTTGTCTTGGTCCCGCCACAAGACATACAACCGGAGAACATTGGTTCCATCCAATATTGCATCCGCACATTCTCAATTGAAAATAATCGTACAGGATTAAACTAGACCTTTGAACAATTTTGTATGAAAGACATTTAGTGCAACTAGTGTTCTTGTCAGACCACCATGTGCAAATAAATCTAGTGCCTATTTGTTCCACAATATTTAATTGCTCTGAAATATCCACCGTGTTTATTGAAATGTACACACTCGTTGGAAATATACTGTCCCTATTATAATTAAAAACCCTTGACATTTTGCAAGAATGTCCCAAGTACATAAGATCAGTTTGCAAGAGAACATACTATATCTCAATGCCAAGCAGATGTGATCTAGACCGTTAGAACCATAAGAAAAGCTTTTTCACTCCCAAGCGGCGGGTCTGGACTTCGCAAGCCACCATGACAATGTGGATTCCTAATAAATATGGAGTTACATCTAAGCTCCTAGCATTGCCAGCTCTCCATCAAAAATCATAAAACTGAAGTGATAACTTCTGCTGCCCCTCTTCTATCTTCTGTTACCTCTATGCAAAATTGTTTGCATTTTTACCATTTCGTTCATGGACATTGTAATGAATCCATGTCCTGTAACGTCAGCAGAGAAGTTGGTGTACATTATCAAATTGTAAGGGCCTCTTTGTGTTCCTACTGTGAAATTGTCAATCTACAATGGAGTTGCACCATCTGAGAATGCTATTGTTTGACATAAACTTAGAAATGGTTGCTTCTTAGAATGATTCCATTCACATTATAATGAACCTAGTGGCTGGAATGAAATGATTGACAAACACAACCAACAAACCGATACTTCTCTCTATGATTGATTTTGCATTCCTCGAACAGCACACTCCCAATTGCATATCACCCAATTCGAGTTTATCCCTCCAGGGAAATAGATGCTCTGACCATGTATCTGACCTGCTTGATATTCTCACAGCCTAAACCAACATAACGATTCTCCCAAAACACTCTGTTTCATGTCAGACTTCACTCGACAAAGTATGCTAGACTAAATCATAAACTTACTAGATATTGGAGAGGGAGTTTCACTTCTAAATATAAGAAAAGTGCAGAATAAAACCTCACAAATCCAGCATGGGCATCCCTTTCATCATTTATTGTGAGTTAATAATATATCATACAAGTGTAGGACATTGAAGGTTATATTTAGAATGGAGGTGCCCGTTGCATTCAGTTATTTCTCGGGCAATGCTAAATTCATGCAAAAGCTTTAACTAACACTCCAAAAATACGTCATAAGCAATTTGGTTAAATGCCTCTCTATAAGATATTTCAGATTACCAGGGGACTATCCAGAGTATTCCTCTAGTAACTTGAACAAATTTCAAATTAAAGAAAATGTATTTTCTTTGAAGAGTCCATTGTGCTAAAATAAAATACAATGGAAATAATAAGAATTAATAAATTACGCTAGCCACAGAAGTTTGATTTCAAAGCCTTAAACATCACTTCTCTTTATATTACAAGCTCTCTCATAAACAAGGGAATTCATAACAGAAAACAGCCTATAAACCAAACGGCTGTTTACTTAATTAGTTGACAGTAGCACACTTGTATGTGTGCATACAATGAATAAACTGTGAGCTGAAGATAAATCCGATCCTCCTTTTCATCCAATATGCACAGTGAAAAATTCATTCCCAAATGTGCATTGTTTTCACATTGTGAGCTTGTACAATCTCTATTGTTCTTATCTCCTCAATCTTGTATTATGACCAGTAAAGCTCAGTAAAAATGCACTCCCAACGCACACCAACAGGAGATTCTGAGCTTCCAATCCTTTACACTTCATATCTCCTCCACCTCGCCCTATGGCCAGCATTACTGCTGCTGCCCATTTCCCCATCACTATTATCATCCATCTCTATAGTCCGTTTGTCACTTGGCTTCAGAGTTCTGTCTCCTTGTGAATCCTGACGACGAAGTCGAGATGCCTCTCTCCCACTTCGACGATCCTGTAATAGACTCCAAGTTCATATCAAAAGGTACAAGAATGTTGCTGCAAAGTAAATCCTACACCAGACATATTTTGAAAAAGAACTACAACTCTCTTCTGTATCAGTTCAAGAAAGGTGAACTTACATCACGGAAAGGAATTTCATCTGCTTCAAGCATGTGTATTATATGACCCATCTTTGGCCTCTTTTGAGCATCTGGATCAACACAACGAAGAGCAACCAGCAACGCTCGTTTTAAAGCCCGTGAAGATGGCTTCACATCCATTTTTGGGTCTACTACTTCATCAGACCTCCGGCTTCCAACCATTGTTTTCAACCAGTCTACCAAATTAACCTGGGAATTTTCCAATAGTTGAAGTAAGCTCCAGAATAACTGTGCTGAATACAAAGTGAAACAACATCAAATACTTTAACCTAACCTCATTTGCATGTCTGGCATAATCAACTGGGTTTCTACCACAAATTATCTCCATGATAAGCACCCCAAAACTGTAGACGTCACTCCTCTCGTTGAGCATTCCGGTACTGGCATACTCAGGTGCTACGTACCTGCAAGAAAGACACCAAGCATATGGTATTCATCAATAACAGAGTTTATTTTTCCTAAATCCAAAATAACAGAAAATTTCAAAATTGCATGTAATAAACATTGATGAGAAGAGGAAAAACCAACCCAAAAGTTCCCATAACACGGGTTGTGACATAGCTTCTCTCAGGACCTATGAGTTTTGCCAGGCCAAAGTCTGACACCTTTGGATTCCATTGCCTATCCAGCAGTATGTTGCTTGATTTCACATCCCGATGGACAACTTTTGGTTCTAGGCCTTCATGCAGATATGCTAGCCTGAACATTAGTAACAGTTTAGATAAGTTGATCCGTTATGATGAATTGCACAAATGCACTGTCCAGCAATGACTCCAATGGATAAGAAAGTAATAAGAGTCTATGTACCCTTTGGCTGTTCCAAGAATGATCTTCATCCTAATATCCCACGTGAGAGGACTGCTAGGTCCTACATCTCCATGCAGCCATTGTTCCAAGTTACCATTGTCTACAAACTCATAGACAAGCATCCTGAATATAACCAACAACTTGTCTAGCTTAACTTTCCCATCTTACAATAGATTCCTACCTTTTAAAAAAAAAGACAAATATAAATTATTAAAATGCATTTCTTACACATTATTTGAAATGTAAAATCGCAAAGGAAGTTCGATCTTTTAGGAATGAAATATATGGATCTTCTTCATTTTTCAAAGACAGACAGATCCCCAAATCCATAAACAAACTGAAGATCACCTTTCTTTAGTTTAGAGACACACTCACGGTGGGCATCTTTCTCTTTTCATAGTCAAGATCAAGAAGAATTTGTTAGGGCCTTGATCAATACATACCTGTGTGCGCCTTCAGCACAGTAACCAAGCAACCGCACCAAACATTTGTGCCTGACTCTTCCAATAGCTTCAACCTCAACTCTAAACTCCTTCTCAGCCTGACCCCTGTACAGCATTCTAATTGTTAATAAAATTCAAAGAAACACTAGCCGCTGTTTTAACTTGAAAGTGGCTTTTGTTGTCAGCCCAGAATAGAACATGTTTCCAGTTTGCTGAATTTTGCAGATCTATAGCTCAATATTACATTAAGGTCACTGCTTCTCTACTAAATATAACTAGGCTGGTCTAAGGAGCCATTAAAGCATCATACAAATAACAAAATGGATCTTTCTATAATAGCTTTTTAACAGTCGATCGAAAGGGTTTCGAATTTAATGGAAATTGCATGCGTTACTTGTTGTTTAGCAGGTTCTTTACAGCGACAGAAGTACCATCCGTCAATCGACCGTGGTAGACAATACCGTAACCACCCTCACCAATAACATGGTCATCAGAGAAGCAATTGGTTGCAATATCAAGCTCTCTGAGAGTGTACCAATGACCCCAACCCAAATGAGATACTTCTGGGACAGCTGGAGACAAAGTATCCGAGGACCGCGCCTCGCCGCTGCAATGTGAAGAAGGCTTCTCGGGGGATATAATCCTGTGATCCTTGCCTAACTCAACACATATTTTATGTCTTTCATCAATAGGAGCTGCCCTTGCATGATAGCCCCTGCCTACAATCTCTTGGCCTCTGAGGGACGGCCTTCCATGGACTGCATCCACATCAGAATTAACTCTCTCGTTGTCATAAGGGGTATTGGAACGTTTCCCAGTTCCTACCTGCACCACAACCTTCTCTGTATCATCTCTCAGAGTACTATGGCCATATCCTGCACGCAACGGTACTGTATCAACCTTTACCTCCTGGATCTCCTTGGACACCACCGGTATCATTGCCGTAGATGCATATTTCTTTGGTATTCTCTTGGATTTCCTCTTTGAAGTTAACCATACTGATAAACACAACAATATCAGAATTATGAATGCTCCTACACAGATTCCTATCACAACCCACAACTTGAGGCCAAGTATTGAAGTCTTCTTGGACAATTCATTGTTCAGAAAGCCTGTACTTGAAGTACCCATGTTTGAACAGGAGGATTCAGATCCTGTTTATGTCACAGAAATGAGTGTTCTAGAGGCCTAGAATCAGTTTGGATCCTGAAGCGGAATGGCTTTGCATTTGAACTCAATGTAGTTGAAGATCCCCAATCCAAACCGAATGTGGTAGACCTGCAGCTTGTTCTCTGCATTGAGCGCTCGCTCCTCCAGTAATATGCGCCCTTCTGGAAAAGGAAAAACTAAATCTTTATGGACTAATTATACAATCTGCAAGGACAAAGGCTTAATTCCATGACACCCAACAATGGCTTCAAGGATAACCTCATATATAATCTACAGGGCCAAATACTTAATTCCCAGACATCCAATAATAGCTTTGAAGATTTTGAATCCATTCAATGATTTCCAAAAATGATCTTGAGGATTTTGAAAGAAAAATGCAATCTAAAAGGTCCTACAGACATCCTGCAACATGAAATGACTGAGTTCATCATGCCCAAAACATGGTTTTAAGGTTGAAACTCCGCAATCACATACCTGGTCTGATAAAGCTGGTAACAGAAGAGCCTTTGATGATGAACCCAATCCTCATATAATTGTGATCTGTGCAGAAACGCATTTCTCAGCTAGCAATTTGGGTTTAATAAATTGGTTTTAATGAAGCACTGGTAGTCATAATGACTATGTAGAAGATGATAAACAGTGCGAAGGGAAAGGGAATATGTATAAAGGCGAGAGTGTCCAGTGGGTGCGCTATATCTACGGACGTGGCTTCCATATCTTCCACTTAACTTGAGGTGGAAATAAAGAATATAATTATAAATAATACAATCTACAGGAAGAATGTCATGCTGTTGTCAACAGCCATTGTTGATTGGTCACATGGAGATCAATGAAACCAGTGCCATGGATTAAATTGTTTACTGCAAAAATAGAAATGGGAAGGAGATAATATCAAGGAATAGTGGGTGGTGACTCTTATGTCATTTAATGGTATTTGCACACAGTTGATCTGTCAATGTCCTCTTTCATGTTAACATTGATTGAAGGTTCTTCCCGTTAACTGGAGGTATCAACATCTATTTTAAGATATGGTATCATGGATTATTAGCTACAATTCCAGTGACTTCTGCTTTTTTTGGGATGTTCTGCGACCTTATCCTTGGGAGGTGAAATGGGAAAGACATAAGATGAGGATCTTAGTGGGAGAATTTTCTTTTTAAGGGTACTAAATTTTTTGGGGTATTTTCATTTGAAGGGTACTGAGGTAAGTAATATCGGTTTAAGGTGAAATTGGTGGTTATTAAAAAAAAACTTTAATATCATTGACTTTGTTTATAGAATTTATTGTTAAAAAAATTAAAATTTCTTATGTTTAATTTCAAGTTGCAATACCAATAACATAGTGTAGTGTTTGTTAACTTTTTTTCTTTTCAAGTTACAATTCCAATAACATAGTGTTGGTTAACTTTTTTTTTAACATCCTGTGACCTTATCTCTAATAGGTGAAATGGGAGAGGCCTAAGATAGAGGATTTCAGTGGAAGCATTTTCTTTTTAGGATACTAAAGTAAGTAATATCCTTGTGAGGTGAAATTGGTGATTATTTAAGTATAAAGTCAAAGAAAACTTTAATGTGATTGACTTTGTTTATAGAATTTATTGTTTTAAAAGTTAGAGATTCACATTCTAAAGAATAAAGTAGGTATGTTTATTAAAATTTAATAATAAAATGATTTTTTTTGCTATAGATAAAAGTGTATGATGTTAACTAGATTATAATTTTGAAAAAAAATTATAATTATTCTATATATTAAAATAACTATATAATATAAATAATTAAATATGTATTCTTGTATTATTTAAATTAAAAATTATATAAAGAAAAAAATTATTAAATTATAAAATTTTATTTTTATTGATTATTTTAAATTAAATAATTATATAAAAAAAAAATAGTAAATTATAATTTTAATTATTCACATAAATTGTGTAAATATATAAATTTAATTATTGTGTGAGATATATGACTTAAGATAAATATCAATATAGTAAAATGTATGTTGTAATAATTTAATGTTTAGTGTAATAAAGGATGGTAATTATAAAGAAATGAGGTAATTTTCTTACTCAAATTAATTTTATAACTAATCTTGAAATCATAACAATTTTATTATAAATATGTAAAGGAAAAAATTATTATTTACTAATTTAAAATAAATTATAAATATATTATATTACATATAAAATAATTAAATAATTTATATATAAAACACTTATATATAGCAATTTAGCTTTTTTTTTAATAAAAAATTATCATATAAAAATATAAAGGTAAAATAGTTTATTCAACATAGAGCAAACAATGATAGGGTATTCTATTAAGGCACATTGTGGTGTAAATGTCATCGGTTCGAAATTCGTTGGGAAAAAATCTAGTCATGCTAAGGGCCGGTGTGGTCGAGGTTGTTATGAATCAGCTCACAAAAAGATAGAAAAGATAGATCAACGACTTCAAAATCAGCCTCTTCAAGGGGGCAACCTCCTTTACACTACACAAATGAACAATTCTCGGATGATAAAATGACTAAACCTCCTTTCTATATATAGGATTCAAAGGGTTCACAATATAATCAAAGTTGACATAACAATAATAATAAGGGAACAACAATAACAATAGTGAGCTTCTATTGTTGGGTGCAGGAATTGTTGTCAAGCAGACTCTTTCAACACTTAATTGTCAACCCGGGGGTTTCGTAAACTTAGAGACGAAGCACAAGAAATGCCATAAATGATATGAACTTTTCTAAGCTCTATTCCTACTTCTTTAATTGCTATCTTGCAGAATCAAAAAGAAAACATCACCCGACAATTTACACCAAAGATATTCTAGTGTTGCAATATGAAAGAAAGTACTTTTGCAGGAAAACAAATGGAAGGAATTCTCAAAACCTCTTGCAACAATCTTTGAAAATCTATGTTTATCTTCAGTATAGTTGTGTTCCAGATTAATAATTGGACCCTTGAATATATTTGGCTCCTTTTAGATCTTCCTCCCTGTACTAAGTTATTATTCTTGTACTTCTACAATGTGCTTGCACTAGTACCATAACAAAGTTTAAGTGCTCAGAGTATAATTTACACCTGTACTGAAGATTTATGTCTTTATGCAGGAACTCTAAGCCTCAAGGCTAGAGCAGTCTGTTCCTGTATCAGGAGATTGATTCCTATACCGGGACAGAGGTTCTTGCACCAAGCTTTCCAATCCTTCTTTCAAACAATTAAAGGATGTGTTAACTAAGAAAATTAACTTGCAAATGTGAACAAAACTTTTAAAGCAAATGTCTCAAATCGAAAGATGCTTCAACTAATCATTTAATGTCTAAAACGAGAATTAATTCCAAAGTCAAAGCACACTTTTAATTATGGAACTTCTACATGTAATCTAAGAGATCATTGAAATATGAGAATAGGCTTCAGTCCTGTAATAGTTCTCCACACTATTGAACTGCATACATAACCTTTTAAACCCAGAAATATTTCCTTTAAGAATTATTACGCATGAATCAAATATTTCCTAAATAATATAAAGTGCAGGCACATACCAGTGTGTGTCGCAACAACATTTTGTTTCAGAAGTGTATTTAATTCTAAATATCAAAAGGACGTCAGAATGGAAATCACGCTTTCAGAATTGCATTAAGACTTAATAGAAATCACACTCTTTAGGATCGCATTAAGACTTATCAAATAAAGACAAAGGACCATTGCTATAATGAATCAAAAGAATCAATATGCAAAATTGCAAGTGCACTAGTGCAAGAATGCGTGCCTACATAATCCAGGCAGAAAACGAGATTAAACTTCAAAGAAGGAAATCATAAGATTAAACTTCAAAGAAGAAAATCATAAGATTAAACTTCAAAGAAGGAAATCATAAGATTAAACTTCAATCTAACTCGCACACCACGGATCTGTCACACTGTAATGAAATCGGATTCAAACCTTGCAAAAAGATAAAGGAAACATTTTCTTACTTCACACTTTGTATTAAAATAATTAACAAACCTTAATCGAAGACAAAAAGAACACAAGGGAGAACAAGTTAGGTTGGCTGGGCCCTAGCCACCTAGCTCGTTTCCCTGTTTAGGAAACGTAAAAGCTCAGCTCTTTAATCAACGCATCAACATAGAGTTACAGTGTGTTGAAGCCTCGAAAATCATTGCTTCAACATGGGGGAAAACCACTCGGTCCGGACCTTGGTTGGCAGTTCCTTTTACGTTTGGAGTAGTGGCTCCGACTGGGGATAATAGGACCAATTTCCCAATCTATTTAATGATTGTGCTAATGGGGTGATATGTGATGTTTTGGAGTAATATCTAAGCTAGAATAAATCTAATCTAAACTAATAATCACATGCATTTTATCATAATTTAAACACTATTTAATTATAACTATGTCCGGGATTAAATTGATGTATGCGATTTACAATAATGTCTGAAAGCAATTGATAATAAAGATCATTCAATTGCAATGAGAAATGAATTCATTTTAACTATAATCATTTCATATAAAAAGTTAGTTGAAACGATTGTCAAAGATATATCGCATAAGGAATTATTCATGTATTCAACATAAAATATAGATCATCATCATACAAAAGTGCAATAATGGCAATTAAGATTCAGACTTTTATACATAAATATCTTGAAAAGAAATCATTGCTTGATACATAAGTAAAAATGATTACGAGATAAAAGTATCATTTATAATACGTCCTACTCATGTACTTCAGCAATATCGATCTACTTTCAGTCTATTCAACACCATCTAAGAGTAAAAAAGTGCAATTTCAGTAGAAGATGCTAAATCAGATAAAAATAAATCTTGTTCCATTAAGTTCACCAGAACTTCCTCAAAGGGACAGAAGTGCATGTTTTGAATATTGTTTCTGATAAAATTTCTGGACCCCTACCTGAAATTATGCAAAAATAAAATCAAAGTAGAAATGAACATGGTGACTAGCTATCTTGCATTTGATCCTTCAGATCACAAATTTCCATCATGGGCTTGAGCTATGTTGGTTGGCCAACTTCAGCTTTCAACTATCCAGCATGTTGGCATTATGGCATAGGGTTGATGCTATGGCTCTGGTGTTGTCCTTGATGGCAACTCAGCTTGGTGACAGATCTCAGTTCAGGCACCCAGAAAGAAGAAAAAGTCATATACACAGGTTCATCTAGACGAAGATGCGTATACACGCAGTTTATACATTACAAAAGCGCGTATATGTTGGGGAACTTACTTTTGGTCCATGGTGGTTAGTTCTTGAGATTTGAAGCTATTGTTTTGGACCATGGTGTCTCGCCAGATGTGTTGATCCCTAGTTTTTGGGTTCATGGTATTGAAATGTTATGGTTTTGGACCATGGTATTGTGGAAGGCCTAAGCCTATAAAAGAGGAAGGAGATCTTGTGGCAAATGATCATTTGAATTACCATTGAATATCTGATAAAGTGCTAGAGCTGGTACATTGGTAATTGGGTCATGATGCAGATATGGATCTGAATGAAGGAGGAACCTTAGTGCAAAAAGAAGGATAAGTTCTCTTGATGGGTCATAATCTTTAAGCTTGATTGATAGTATCTTTGTATGATTTTGATCTGCTAGATGTGGCGCTTGCCTAATCTATAAGTCTGATAATCTGGGTTAATTAGTGATTGAATATCTGAAAGAGTGAATTATCCTTCATAGATCTGTACGCGGGTTCAGTGAAGCAAAGGCGCGTATACACACAGGTTCAGTGAAGTGAAGAAGCGTATACGTAGGTTGTTCCATACGCAGAAGCGTATGCACGCAGGTTTCAGGCTGTTAAAGTAGCGTATATATTTTGAGTTGTGATCTTGCTACTTCTATTTATTACTACAGTGTTCTGGGTTCATATTTTGGTGTGTGGTTTCTGGTACTGTGTTTTTGGTACAGCTGTCAGAGAAGTATCTACTTGATTCATATCTAATTGGTGAAAATGAGATTGGTTGATTCTTGATGATTGATTGATGTTCATGGGTCCAGTCTGAAACGTGGTCCCTGGAAGAAAGAGAAGGTTGTAGCCTTCTGTAGGCCAGCACCTACGTACTAGTATCTTGGCTAGTGCAAGAGCTAAGGGGGTTGTAGCTCCCTTCCAGGAGAAGCTAGAGAATGAGAGAGAGGGTTGTAGCTCTCTGTAGGTTGCAGCCTACGTACTGGTAAATGACTGCACCAATACATTGTAAAAGGAGTTTCTAATTTAAAAGAAGATAGAGACGAATTGCAGCAGGTGGTTTTCACCCACATTGGTTTTCCACCTTATATCTTGTGTTCTTGTGTGTGATTGTCTTTCTGCTCTGCTTTACTGTCTCTGGTTACTGGTTATTTGATTCTGCATCACAGATTAACATTCATCATCAGAAAGATTAAGTAAATTAAAAGTCTGTTTTGTATACGCGAGTTTCCTTCTACATAGTTGCGTATATATGTGAGTTTAACTAACTGAAGTAGCGTATATCATCTTTTTTGAAAAAAGAATATTTGACTTGATAATACTGATTCACCCCCCCCTCAGTATTATTTCCAACAATTGGTATCAGAGCAGGTCCTTCAGAAGAAGCTTAATCGCTTGAAGGAGGATCTTTCATCATGAGCAACTACGAGAGGGAAGCATCAATCAGGCCACCGATCTTTGATGGGACAAACTTTGTATATTGGAAGGTAAGAGTTACTGCCTATCTTCAATCTCTTGGTACAGAAGTCTGGGATATCATAGATACAGGGTATACTTTTCCATCAACAACTCCTACAGATTTGGCTGAGAAGAA
>APFE030166247.1:0-21533 GCA_000404065.3 Pinus taeda
ATATCACCTCCATCAATCTAACAATAATAATTCTTTTGTAGGAGCAATCCTCTTGCACCAATCTTAGTGGTCCAATTGCGTTCTCATTATTTAATAAAAATGTGAAATAATGTTGGAGAATGCAACATTCTTGTTACTTGCTCAATATTATTGTTGGCTTCAATATAATTCTTGGTATTAATTTTAGTGGTTTGATTTCAAATTTATATATATGTAAAATTTATTTTACTCTTATCTGTGAGTATAACTATTTTTATCATATGAAATTTTGTATGCTAACCTTTTTATATCACCGAATTTTTTATTTTATTTAATAAAATATTTCCTAATTTCTTAAATTATTATCTAATTTTTTTAAATCATAAAAAATATTTCTAAAGTGTTTTTTTTTTTTTAAAATATATATGTACTTTTTATTTTAATAATGAGATGGTCATTAACCTCCACTAAAATTAAATATAGGACTTTAAGAAAAAAAAATTGAATTAATGGAAAGTTTTTAATATTTCATTTTTAATGAATGAAAAGAAATAGAAAGAAGGGGATAAGTGTCTTTTTATTGATTTAACATGTCAAAAAGACTTAATATGTCAAGAAACTTGGTAGTGTGACAATTTTTTTTGAAAATGAAATATTTTAAAAAGGAGAACATAAGTGTTTGGATCTCATAATCCAAGAGAAAGTGTTTTTCATTTTCAACTTTGTTAGCATGGCAATAGGGGGAGTTATTTTGTCGCAGAGTGTTTTGGGAATAGATTAATGTCTGGTTTCACTTAAAATCTCATGAAAAATAATTTTTCTCTTAATAAATCATGTTATTATTTAATAATAATAATTTATAATGTAGAAAATCTTGATCAAAAATATATCATTAAGAGTTATATCTGTATATTTAGGATTAGATCAATTTAAAATGTTGTTGGGTAGACACATGTCATGCATTGAAAACATTGGGTTTTCTTTTTAAAAGAGTGAGGTGCCAATCCTTCTAATTATTAATATTATATATATATATATATATATATATTATATATAATTATATATTTCAATTGGTTATTTTTCTTAGTAAATTAATCGTTATTATATAAATAATAATAATTTTAATTGTAAGAAAAACTTATCAAATAATAGATCATTAATGATCTATATATATATAAATTTAAGAATTAGAAATGAATTTAAAATGTTGTTGGGTAGATAAAAGTAGAATGATTAGAATATTAATATGTTTCTCTTTAATAGTAGTAAGGTTTATATATATATATATAACTAACTTTTTCACTATAATATCAAAAAATAATTATTATAGTATATTTAATTAAAAATAATTAATAATAAATATTCTTTTACCCATTTCATTTATCACAGTGAAAATTATTTATTTTGTATTCGTACAATTTTAACTAAAAAATTTATTTCAATTATATTTGTGACTATATAGTTTATGTAGTTTGTAGTTTTTTTTTTTTAGTTTTTTTTGTTTTTTTCAGTCAACCGATAGCGCTAAGGCATCACTAAATCCACTGGAAAAATCTAGGCTGAAGCCCCCGACCTACATCTGGCAAAATCTAGGCTGAAAAACCCCGACCTACATCTCACGGGGTCTCGTCTTCACCAATTGAGCTAACTCTTGGGGCTATAATTTATGTAGTACCATTTATTATTTAAAATATATTTAAATTAAAAATATATATAATTTAATTATATTTATGCCTACATAATTTATGTAGTATTATTTATTATTTAAAATATATTTAAATTACAAATATAAAATATAAATTCTTTAATATACCATTAATATTTTTATAAAATACTTTAATTTTAAAAATTATATAATATTTTAAAACCTTTAATAATTATTTTAAAATTAAAAAATTTATTATATATAATTTTAAACCAATTATTTAAAAAAATTACAAGTAAAATAATTTTAATAAATTTTAAATTTCTTTTATTTAAATAACCAAAATAATCTCCTAAATTTTTTTATCTCATTTGAAAGATGTAAGTCCAAATAGAAAGTGAACTAATTTTTTTAACTTATTTGAATGTGGCCGATCTCGGAGAAAACCATAATCTTGATATCAAAGTAACATATTACTCAAGTTTCATTAACAGTAACATATAATTTTATTTGAACTTGTGATGATTTCCAATT
The DNA here is from genome assembly GCA_000404065.3 of Pinus taeda. NCBI lineage: Eukaryota > Viridiplantae > Streptophyta > Pinopsida > Pinales > Pinaceae > Pinus > Pinus taeda. Next base: position 2,159 of record APFE030166247.1, read on the forward strand.
AGGAAAAATGGTTGCAAGATCTGAAGGATGATCCCCATAAAAGCTAGTGTGTTTTTTTTAATGAAAACTAGGATGTTAGTTTTCAGGGTGAGAAAATTTCATGGTAATATGGGAAAGAGGTTAGAAAGTTTGAAATAATATAAACATTTTTTTATCCAAGTATTTATAAGGGATTTGAATCTGTGATTTATTATAAGTTTTTTAATAGTGTATTTATTCATCATTAATTCAAAATTTTGTGGAAAAGATATACAAATTTTTAACCAATCAATTATTAAAATATATATTTTTTTAAATTAAAATAAAAATACATTAATTATTTAAAAAGTTAAATATTATAATTCTGCATGGTTAATGTTAAAGTAATAATGGTAAAAAAAATTGTTAAACAAATGTTAAAAATTCATTAAAATTAACTAAATTATAACTTTAGTATGATTAATGAAAAAATAACTAATATATAAGTTAAACTTATATGTACATTTTCAAAAAGCATATAACAAGATCTTTAACCATGGAGATTCACTTCTATTAAATTGTGGTGATTTTTAATCTGTAAATGGTCTTTGTTTTAATATCATGGGCCAATACTATGGCTTATCAATATCACATGCCCAAAAAATCATAACTCGTTTCATATGACACTTGTTACTATGACATTTTTTTAAGTAATGAAATTAATTAAAAGCTAAAAAAATGCATAAGTGTTTTCTAAATAAATCACAATGTTTTTTATATACTGCTAAAAATATTATAGAATATTTTAAAGAGGTGAAATCACTACCATCTACCTAATAATAATTGATAATTAAATTAATATTTTAAAAATCTTATTCCAAAATAAATAAACCTAATTAAATTAATATTCTTATTCCAACATAAATAAACTTATAAACATAAGTAACTATGTATACTATCAATAATTGATTTAGAAGGGAAAATTTTAGTATCTTATGATATTTGAGGTCATTCAATAAAGTATATGTTTGCATCATTAACTTATGATACTTGAGGTCATTCAATCAAGTATATGTTTGCATCTTTAACGTGGAAGTGTGTGGATTTGATTTTCACTATTGGTTTATAATTGCACGATAAAATTTCGAAAAACTTCCCAGCATTATCAATATCCTATGCGATATCCTAAGTCTATACGACTTACCAAGACAATCAAGGGAGCAGCAAAATTACTTTTGGTCACAACATAGCCTGACTGTATTAAAGGTCTACACAAGTTGCGTTTTGAACTCGTCCAATTCACTGATATGACATCGCACCGACTATAGATCAGGCCCAACTGTGGTCGGATTCATCTTTTCTATATTCGCCAAACCTCTATGTTGACGAACTCCGCCTTTCAACTACTGACGACACCCACAATATGAGGTCGGGTTTAGGACGGACTCCGACTTTGAGAACGAAAGGGTTTTTTTTTTTTTTTTAAATTTGGGGTCGGAACTGACTTGCAAATTATGGGATCCACTTCCCATTTTCAGTGACAAATGTTAAAAATCACACGTAAAATGGTGCTTGTGTCCTCCAAATGGGCTCGTTCTTCACAGATCAGAATCTCAGACTCTCTTCCTCCAGAGCTTCAACTGACTACACCTCATATCTTTAGGCTTGTTCTAGCGTCAAGGATCCCCATTATACGATGACTAGAACCAACAAAATAACTATACCAGATTCACTTCCTTTTGGAATCACCTCAGTATGGCACTTTTACAATACATAGAGATAAACCGGCCAATCACCTTCAATGGGAGTCCTGATAGGAATTGATCATATAGCCACAATTACTTACGACGAAAAAAAAAACCATTTTTTCCCATGTCCTCTATCCTTCGGACCCATAAACCTTCTCAGTACATATGCATATAACATTAAGCTAAAAATATCGTTTAACGGAATAGGGGAATGATGGAAACAATAACCTTTCTAATTTCGACAACAAGCCTAGTTTTAGAAGCGAAATATTAACAAAAAGAACACTTGTCCCACAAAAGGGACACGCCTGTTAACCGTAAGAGAAACATATTATCCTAGTTGTCCCTTCGGGGACATGTAAACAAAACCAAGTAGGAGATATTTACAAAGTTTTTGATGTCGGAACAGGAAGTGGAGTGATGCTGCTGCACCAAACTCCCTTGGAACAAAAAGGTTTTATGGAATCCTATATATGACATCTACAACAATGCTGCACACTTCAAGATTCTCATTCATCCATCCAAATTGCCTCCTCAATTCGAATACCCTTCCATTTAACCAAGTATTCATAATATTTTTTGTTTATGGTTTTGTTTATGAGCCTTTGAGTAAGAATCATATCCATATATTCTATATGTAGTTTCTGAGCTATAGGTAATTATTTTTTCTATTGAATATTCTCCTCTTCATTTTGTGCCTTTTCTCTAGGTTCCTAATAAAGGTACAAATTTGTGACATTAAATATAGGGGAAATCCCTATATCGAGAGGAAATTCAATCTCATAAGAATTCGTTTAAAACATTTGCAAGGTTTTACAGGGCCAATCTTTTTCAGTTTCAGCTTATTGTACTTGTGCTTTAGGAACTTTTCCTTCCTTAAATTACCTAAAACGATATCCCCAACTTCAAAATTCACCTCCCTCCACTTGAGATCAACTCTTTGCTTATATTTAAGAAAAAAAATAGCTTCCCTTTAACTTATTTGTGGATCATCTACATTGTTGTAGCAAACTCCTATGCATCAGCACTTCGTTTTTCTCCTTTTCCCAAATTTCTGAGTTTGGAAATGCCTCTAAGATGAATGCCATACACAACCTGAAAAGGAATTTTTCTTGTGCTCCTATTAGAAGAATCATTATAGGCAAATTCAACTTGTGCGGTAACTTCATCCCATTGTTTATTATGCTCATGCACAAGACATCTTAGTAAATTTCCCAGACTTCTATTAACCACTTTAGTCTGCCCATCTATTTGGGGATGATAGGGTGAGTTGTAGGTCAAGTTAGTCCCCAATTTAATCCATAAAGTTCTCCAAAATTGTCCAACAAACATGGTGTCTCAATCTAAGATAATGTCCCTAGGCAGCTGATGTAGACTCACTACTTCTTAAAAAAACAAATTTGCAATATGGGAAGAATCGTTTGTTTTCGAATAGGGTATGGAATGTTCCATTTTAGAAAACTTGTCCACTATTACAAAAACTAATTCATGAATCCTCTAGGTTCTTGGAAAACGTAGAACAAAATTGATAATAATTGCTTCCCAAGGCCTGTTTGGTATGCGAAATGTGTGATATAGTCCTGCATTTCACTGTATCCCTTTAGCATGTTGAAAAATTATGCATCTCTCCATGATTCTCTTAAGATATTCCCAATTACCTAACCAATAATAGAAAAAGATTAATTGTGCATACGTCTTGTCATGGCCAAAATGCACAACAAGCCCTCCACTATGTTTCAATTTCATCAAATTATCCCTCACTGGTCCTCTTGTGTTAGTACAAAACTTTTTTCTGTTGAACAAAACCCTTCCTAAACCAAATAATCAAGTGATAGGTCTCAATCTCTGATCACACGGTTTTCATAGGCCTCATAGATTTTGTTAAAATTTGAATCCTGCTTATACAATCTTAGAGATGCTAATATCCATGAGTTTTAACTTGGAACTCCTGGATAATTAAACATCTCATGCTCAAACCATCAACAAATTTGTTATCATGTCCATTTGTATCTTTTAAAGCAAAATAAAAGTTATCCACGTACTCAACAGATTTTGCATGTCTTTGGTTCAGCTTGTCTTGTTTACTAATAAATTGCATTCGTAGTTGTTGGTGTACAGGATGAACTCATTAGGCTTAAGATAATGTCTCCACTTCTTGAGAGACTAAACTATTGCATACAACTCTTTGTCATAAGTATAATACTTTTGTTTGGACTTATTCAATTTCTCACTAAAATCTACATCCAGTTTATTGTCGAGGCTAACGGCAACTCCAATCGTCATTTCTCTAGCATCACATTGTATCTGGAAAGGATTTTGGAAACTAGGAAAAATAATATAGGTTTCTCAATCATTTTCTTCTTCAACAATTGGAATTCTTCTTCTATTTTGTTGTCCATCCAAAAGGTTGTTGTTCCCTTTTAATTTTAAGTCGTTGGTGCACAAATGTGGTTGAAATTTCAAATAATTTTTTTTGTAAAAGTTGGCAAACCTATTGAAGCTTCTCATCTCATGTATGTTGGATGGGGAAGGGCACTGTTTAATGGATTCTACATTATCGAGGTCCATTTTCAGTGGTTTAGTATAAATTACAAATCCTAGATAAACCAACAATATCTTCAGAAAAGAACACTTCTTCAAATTTATTTGAAGTTTTTTCATGTTGCAAATTATTTAATACTAGATAAAAAATATGATGCTTTCTTCCTTGGTCTTGTTGTACAAAAGGATATCATCCAAATAAATAATCACAAACTTGCCAATGAATTCATTTAGAACTTCATTCATGAACCTCATAAAATTATTAGGCGCATTGGTCAAGCCAAAAGGCATAACCATCCATTCATAGAAGCCATCATTGTTTTTTAATGTTGTCTTCCATTCATCCTTTTTCTCATGCGAATATCATTGTACCATCTCTTTAAATCTATTTTTGAAAGGTATCTTGTACCACTAAGATAATCCATTATAACATCTATGCAATGTAAAGGAAAGTTTTACCTAATAGTTATTTTGTTAATAGCTCTGAATCAGTGCATATTCTCCAACCTCCATCTTCTTTTGGACTGAAGACAAATGGTATAATACAAGGGATCACACTCTCTCTGATTAGCCCTTTGTCCAAAATCTCTTGGACTTGTTTTCTAATTTCTTCACTTCCTTAGGCATCGTTCTACAAGTTTCCTTGTTAGGTAGGCTAGATATTGGGATTAAATATATATGATTGCTAATGCTTCTTACAGGAGGTAACATATTTGGAAACTCATCAATAATAACCTCAACAAGTTAATCTAATAATTACTGAATTTCAGCAAGAAACCTATTTAAATCCATGTGTGTAACGATAGTTCGAGGCTTAACAATTACAACAAATTTCACCTCCTCCTCTCATTTGACTTATTGTAGCATCTCTTTCCCAGTCATCATTAACACACTTGTGCCTGCATCGTCTTTTTCTCCTTTCTCTTCTAATGGTAACAACACATGCTTGTAGTTGTCCTTCTCAAAATAGCAAGTTTTCCTTCTCCCGTCATGAATAACACCTATGTCATACTGCCACATCCTACCTACTAAGACATGAAAAAATTCCATGGGCATATGATGTCACACAATGCCTCATTCTTGCAGCTGCCGATTTGGAATTCCACCTTGTTATGTTCATTGACTAAAATTTGATGCCCCTTTTGCATCCATGTCACCAGATAAGGAGTGGGATGTGTCATAACTTTCAATCCCAATTTCTCCACCATTTTCTTGAAAACAAAGTTGTCAGTGTCATCACTATCAATAATTACAATGTGACACTTTCCTTTACATTTGCGGATTCTTTTAAACATATCGTTTCGCTGGGATGGCTCTCTCTTCGCCTTCTCTCCTTTAATCAAAATATTCTTTATGATTAGAGACTCACCTAACTCAGGGGTTTCCTCATTTACTTCTATTGTTGTTTCCTCATCTCTACCTCCTTCAACACACACTCCTCTCTAGCCTACTAATTTATTTTTAGGATAGTCTAGTTTTTCCACATATGTAGCATTTGACTTCCCTAACTCTGCCTCTACCTGTTGTGAAAAATATCTTGCCTCTTGGTTCTCCTACTCTTGGAGATTGACTAATTGAACTCCCTACTGCTTCTCTAGGATTCATGGTTCTTCCCCTATTGGGGGTCCCTTTCCCTCTATCTGGACTCCTTCCTCTGATGTGTTGGCTCTGCTTCCTAGCCAACTTTTCTTCTGCCCATAGTGCTCGCTAATAGTCATCCTCCAGAGTCTTCAAGCGTAAGAATATGATTTCATCTTACATATAAAATATCAGGCCATTTGTATACTTATACATCTTCTCCACATCTTCTTCAATATGACCTACTCTTATATTCAACTTGTAAAACTCCTTTATATATTCTTTCACTGTCATGAATTTCCTCTTTAGATTTTGAAGCTCACTAAATAGATTTAGTTGGTAATCCTTGGGAATTAATTTTCTCTTTAATTTAGCAACCATCCTATCCCAACTTTCAATCTTTTCCTTTCCAATTTTTTTTCGGTCTACTTATAACATATCCCACCAGAGTGTTGCATGTCCTCTTAATCTTGTCACAATAAACTTGACCTTTTCGTCATCCTCAGAGTCAAAACACTTTTCCACAATGTTGATCCAATCTAATAGCTCTTCCATGTTAATATTGCCTCCTTATACTGAAAATTCCATTTTCTATCTGGATCCAACCTTGGTGACAAGTTTAATCAACTACTCATTTGGTTCATCTTTTCCTTGAGTTCTTTTCCCCTCTTCCTAAGAACTTGTATCATGACTCTCATTGTTATCTCTTGCATCAAGGTATTGTATCTAGGTAGTTTGGATGACCTTCATACTTACCTGGATGCTCCTTAGCTCTAATTTATAGTCATCATCCATTCCATGCCCTTCTCAGCTTCCTCTCCCTGGGGGCATGTTAACCACACCTTCTTAACAACTCCTTTAAATTTTCTAGCAATTACAAACCTTGTTTTAGAGAAGCATCCTATGATACTATAAATAACGCAAAAGTGTGTGGATTTGATTTTCACTCTTCGTTTATAATCACACAATAAAATTTTGAAATACTTCCTGGCATTATCAACTAACTATTTCCATAGGGGATACCTCTTGGATCTCCCATTTTTTTTTTTTTTGTTTAAATAATTCAATGAAAACTTTAAGGGGACAACCCACTCGCTATCCCTAGTCTACCTGAATTCCTAAGGTAGTTGAGGGAGCAGCAAAATTAGTTCAAGTCACAACATAGCCTAACCCTATTAAAGGGCTACATAAGTTGGGTTTCAAACTTGTTCAATTCATTGATATAGAATTGTTTTGGCTAGGGGTCAGACCTGACTGTGGTCAAAGTCCACTTCTCTCTATTCGCCAAACTTTTACGTCATTGAATTTCGCCTTCCTTCTGCCAACTACACCCACAATACAAGGTCAAGGTTGGGACTAGACGTCGACTTCAAGAAAGGAAGGGATTTCTTTCTTTAGTTAGAACTCAATTCCAAATTATGGTATCCACTAATCATCTCCTCCACAAGCACTCATTCTTCACAAATTACAGTCCCAACCTCTCTTCCACTAGAGCTTTCACATACTTCACCTCATACATTCAAGTTTGTTACATAGATACCAAGTTCGAATTCAAATTCAAATTCGAATTCGATTTGGTACGGAAAATATTCCGCAGTACAGTATACTTCTTATTCAAATGTTTTAAATAATTTAAATATACAATTATAACATTGAAAACAACAAAAACTCTTTTAAAATTGTTTCAATTATAAATATTGCAGATAAAATTATATATTGAACCAATTAGCTTAGTTTTATAGTTAAAATAACAAGTAAAATAGTAAGTTTTAAGAATTTTTGTATTGATTCATTCACCCACTTGCACCACAAATTATGACATTTAATATAGAGTGAATTTTCAAGAAATAACATATTACAATGAACCACATAAATTCCACATTATTAACTATTTTATGTTCATAATGAAATGATATATTAAGTGTGTGCAAATGGTCTTTAAAAAATATACTTATATTATTAATTGCTAATTATTTATTTTTCAAACCAAACTCACCTCCAATTTATAAGGTATAGTAACGACATCTATTATTTAATATAAATACAAAATGTTAATATGTTAATACTTACTCAAAATAATGAAAATTGTTAATATGTTAATACTTACTCAAAATAATGAAAATTGTTAATATGTATACTTTAATACTTACTCAAAAAAATCCACTTAAAAGATATCTTTACAATATAATTTGGCAGTTTCTGCTTTTTACTAATTTAATTCATGCAATATTTCTATTTTTAAGTATATTTGTTTAAATTTAATAAATTTACAAATTATATATATATCATATATATATTTTGCTTTACTCTATAAACACATAATTATCGTAAAAATTATACATATTTCATTAAAAACATGCTAAATTTACCGTAAATTTCTTATTACATAAACTGTCAGGTAACATTATCATTTAGTAACCATATTTTTATGCTATTTCCTAAATCTGAAAAATGTTTTGAACTGTAAATTTGAAACTAGAATCTCGATTAGAAATGTACAATAACATTAACTCATTAAACCACTCATTAATTGCATGTAAAAAGTTCTTTCCATGAAGCCTTTCACGAGTTATGGAAGTGTGGGCTAAGAACTAGTCTTAAGAGTATAATATTTTCTTTTCTCAAAAGCAATATTAGTGGTAATTCCTCGACTTTCCCATTCTCGCCAGAGGCATGGATTCTTAATCCGTAAACGTAATATTTAATGCACCGAATTGAAACCGAATTTTCAAATTAATTGGCAAATCGAATCCAAACCCGAATTTTCAAATTAATTCGCAAATCGAATCCAACCAACAAATTTTCACATTTCATTTTTGTTGAGTAGTACGGCCAAATTTGGTAACTATGGTTTGTTATAGCAACAATTCTACCCATTCTATGATGGCTGGAACCAGAAAAATAACTATACCAGATTCACCTCCTTTTGGAATCATCTCAGTATGGGACGTTTGCAATAAACAAAGATAAACACAAAAATCAACTTCAATGGGAGTGTCGCCAGAAATTTGGCATACAACCAAAATTATTTCAGATACAAACAAAAGAATATTTTTTCCCTGTCCTCCAACCTTCTTGCCTGCAAATCCTCTGACAGCATACAGGTAAATCCTCTGACAGGATACATATTGACAATATTAAGGCAAAAATATAATTTAATAGAACAAAACAACCTTCGTAATTTTAACAATAGTCTTGTATCTAAAAGTGGAATATTAACAAACATAACACCTGTCCCCAAAAAAGGAAACGTTTTTTAACAATTAAATAAACAAAGTAACCTAGTTTTCCCGGACACATAAGCATAACCAACTCTGAGATATTTACAGAGTTTTTGATGGCGGAATAGGAAACGGAGTGATTCTCATGGATCAATCATAATCTCTTATTTGGAGGAGTGTGACAATGTTTCTCAGAACTTTATTGATAGGTGACAATCACTAACGACCTTGTTTTTTTTTGCTTTTGCTACTCACACTATACCATTCATCCTTCTTTCTTCTGCACTTTGTATCGTTTTTCTTTTCCTTCATAATCTAAAACTCCAAAATATTACATTATAGGTGGTATATTAAGCCTATGATGGATCTTTGCTTGGTTTTTCTTCATCACATCATTATCATTCAGTTTACCAATTGCTATAACTGTTCGTAAATTGCCATTGATTTTACCAAATGATACATACAATGTCAAATTCATTTTTCTTAATGGTTTTCATTTCCTCCTCATGCTCTCCTTTTCGTATCATTACCACTGTCTCAATAATCTATAGCAATATGTGCTACTCAAGCATTTCCTCATCTTTCTTGTATATCATCACTAAATATCCTATATCCTATTACACTCACCTTTAAATTGATGCTACTTTTGTTCATCTAGTTTTTTTAGGTCAACTCTTCTTACCTATAAGTAGTGCATAATTTCTTAATTGTCGATATTTTATGTTCCTCCAATACACATTTAACTTCACCTACAATAAAATATCCACAAAATACAAAATATGATGCGAATTTGGCATTCATACCTTCTTCTCTTGCATTGTTACATTAATAATTGCATCATGTCTTTGATATCACATTACTACATCACCACTCTCTTATGCAACCTACTATTATGTTGTAGAACCACTCATTGTTACAATAATCTATGCATGAATGATTTTTGAGATTTCTAGAAAAGGTATGGTAGTGAAAATCCTTATTTTGCACTCCCCTTTAACATATTATCCAAAATATTCACTTCACAAGCACTTTCATCTTCATTGTCCTTAAAAGCATGCACCGAAGTTTCCCAATCCATACTCTCCATAAGCATATTTGAAAAGGATTTAAATTTTTTTCTCCTTCTCTTATTACCTATGATTATGAGTTATGTTCATACCTATCTTCCTTATTGATTTGAAATGGAGATGAACAAAAATGACTAATTTTTATATTAAAAGGATAACTAAAATAAAATGAAAAAAATAAATAAGCATGTGAAAAATGTGAATTGAAAAAGATATAAAAGTAAAGAGATAGGAAATGATAGGACATGGATATTTGGCCTTCCCATTCCCCAACTCTATTATTTCTTCCTATATCAAGACTCACAAACTATTTATTCTTGATAAGATTGGATGACTCAAAAGATAATTCTTTGTGTGTTTTTTTGAATGGCCAATGAGAATAAAACCTACATTATTTAATGTTATATCACATAATTGAGAAATGTGCCATTCTTTCCTGATTGGTTTCCTCATTGTGGTATCTCTATCGTCGTTTTGAGGTAGAGTTTCATTTGTGATGTCATTTCTATTCATTTATGATTAGTTGTTGATATTAGTTACAATTATGGTTATAATGTAGGGTCTCATATGATAATTCTACTAAATTCAAACTAGTTTTCATTATGGAATTGTGGAGCATAACAACTCTTGGATGGAAACTATCCCTTCCACTTAGAGTTTTGAGACAAATACATAGTATATGGTGACCATTGCAAGTATTTGAATACTATTTTAGTTCTGACACTATTGTATGGTGTTTTGGATAACAATGACACTACTAAAAAGTTAGCATAACTTATATATATCATCTACATGAAGGCCATATGAACTTTTAATAGTTACTTACAAAATCCATATGTTGGCACTTGTTAATGCTACCTCTACAACCCATATGTCGATTGTATGACTCAACTAGTGTCCTCACTCTATGCAAATCATGGTATGTTTACATGATGAGTGCATATTTTGGTTTGTTATAGGTAGTCATAGAATAAACATTTAAGCTCTAGGTTGTCTACTTCTGCCACTACGCATCATATTTTTGAGAAATTTCGGATACTTTTCTCTCTATTCATTAATTATTATATCTATTCAATAATATATATGCATATAATTTGTTATGCTAAATCATTATAATGGTAGAAATTGTGACATGTATTGGATCATTATTGATGCTTTTAGATTAGGAAAATTGAAGGAATCAAGTTCTAGGAGAAGTTTTATTGGTTGGACCCACTATGCAGAATTGAGGTTTGAAATCTTCAGGGGCTAGTTTGAGCCCTTATATGACATTGTTTTGGGAAAAAAAGTATTTGTTAACAATGGTCTCCTATATGTCATATAGTCAAGGCCCTTTCTAATGGTATAAGAATAATGTCAATCAATGTTTGGATGTAAAAGCTATGCCTCTTGGAACATCAATTGATTGTGGTTAACTGCCATAGTTTGAGATCATGGCATGTCAGCCCTGATTATTGATGGAAAATGGGATAAAGATATGGAAAATATAAATAATACACTAGATGAGTCAAGTTATAAATCATGTGGAAGGTTGAACGTGTCAAATAAAACCCCTAGTTGGCTATTAGATTATGTTATAATTGGGCCACTGAGAGGAAGATGTCTTCCATTATGTTTGATTGAAATTTTTTCCATAGTAGGGAAGAGTAGTTGATTTTCGAAAAATAAATAGAATAAAATAGGGGGGCTTGTGCTCTGTAGCATCCCATGGGCCACAAGTTCGAAGAAGAAACATAGAGAATTTGCTCTTCTTTGTAGTTACATCTTTCCAATTTTAGACAAAGGTGAGTAGAGAAAGCTCATGTTTTAGGTTTTTTCCTCTAAAACCAATTTCACAAAGCATATTTTGGTGTTCATTATGGTTTGTGAATGATTATATTTAATTTTTCTATACAACGCATATTATTTATTATAAGAATAAACAACAAATCAATAATAACATATCTAGAATCTATAGGAATTAACCCTGTTATATAAGTTTCAATTCATTTTCATAGATATATAGAGATGAATTGTTTGGTGGAATACACATGGCATTTTGCGAATAATATTGGTGTAAAATTTAGGATTGTTTGGGTATTTTGTGAGAATTTGTAAGGGAACAAATATGTTTAACAAGAAATTCATAAAACCCCGTCCATGGTTGATTAATCAATTTTTGATAACCCTCAACATGTGACAAAAGAGATATTTTCATGGCTAGATGTGCAAGTCATAGATATAAACCATAATGTGAACCACCTCTTGGAGGCTCTAAGCAATAATATTAGATATTTGGAGAAGACATGGGCTCCAATTCAAATGATAAATCGAAGGGGGAATAAGGATTTGAGGAAGAACTAGAGAAGGAGTCGAGGAAACCTAAAACTGAGCAACCAAGTTCGAAAATCGTGAATGAATCACAATCTCTCTTCAAGATTCAAGTGAGGGTGGATATCAATTCATATAAAGGTGACACAGTTTACTTTAAATTAAGTCATTGGTTGCAATGGTTTGATGTTTATTTTAGTCATTGCCATATACAGGGGAAATATAAAATTTCATTTTCTTATTGAAACTAGATATCCATGGCATAATTAGGTGGGAAATCCACATGGAGACACTTAGGGTAGATAAGGATTGTCTAGTAACTAAGTAGGCACATTTTAGAACTCTCATAATGTCCCAATTCTATTGTATTGGATATGTAGAAGAAAATTAGATTATGTGGTATTACGTAATGAAGAGATATCAGTAGAGTTTATAGGAGTAGACTATGGAATTCAAGAAGATGGCAATAAAGTTGTATATATCTCTCAACAACCCAAATGTACTCCTCAAGGATTTATGTTGTTTAAACAACCATTTACGAAAGTAGGTGATGTTGTTCAAACCTTAAACAGTGGACGAGGCTTGTGTATATGCATAACAGCTAGAAAACATAAGCTAGAAGAAAGGGTTGTTAAGTGGCTCCACGCAAAAGGAACAATAAAAGTTTCCAGGGAGTGTAAGAAGGAGCAAAAAGGGGAAAATGATAATAAAAGAATATAAACAACACATAAGTAGAAAGGTCCTAGCAACCACTATAATCAGTATGATATTAATGGTCACACATAAGACAATGATTGGAAATTGCATCCAAAGCTAAACCTAAAGAGTCATAAGAATGATATGAAGAACAAAAACATCATAGTCACATATTCTAGAAATTAGGTGGAAATATACTCAAACATGGATGGTAACATTACTTTCACGTCACTATTTAAGGAGGCGAATCTCATTAGCCTTGATCAGTAGGAAGAGAAGAACATTACTGAACTACTCCACATAAATATTTAGGTAAAGAGGGAAAAAGTAGATGTTTTGTTTGACTCACGATGACATGAGAATCTCATAGTGCTATATTTTGTCAGCAAATTAGGATTGGAGTTTCATGACTATCCTAGACCATATCCATTGGACCATATCCATTGAAATGGGTCAAAAAAGTGGTAGAGATAAAGGTAACCAAATAATGTAAAATGAAATTTGCAATACTAATTTTATTATTGAAGAAGAATTCAATATCGTTCCACTAAGATGTATGTGCATTTTTTACAGAGTTGCTATATACACATGTGCGATGAGATCTCCCTACAAAGAAATTATATCTTCCAGCATAGAAAATATTTCATCATCAACGTACACGAGCAAAAGATAGAGATTTGAGTAATAATAATGAAGGAAACTAAACAAATTAATCAATTCTAATAACAAATATCTTTCGTTATTCTTAATAGAAAATTAATTTATAGAAGTGTCAAAGAGAACAAAATAATCCTTATGAGGGGTCCATTAAGGATTCGTCCATGAAATAGTGTTACGGATTAGTGAAGGGATGAAATAGTGTTACGGATTACTGAATGGTGTTTTGTGTGTTCTGTGTTCAGTTATACTCCATTTCTATAAATAAACCCTAAAATATCATGGTAAGCACATATGTTTGACCATAGAGTTCGTTTCTCATGTCCATATAATCCACGAAACATATATTATGGGTTGTAGCTGTCAATGGCACTGATAATTTCTATTCGAATAAGGAAAAAAGGTAAAAGTGAGTCTCTACCAATATAAAATTTGAGCCTTCTTAGTGTGTATTGTTAAATTCGGATACGGTCCATTGGCCCGGATTATGTAGCCACGCAGCCGATAAAGATTCTACAATATGACGTTTGGCAATAATGAAAGATACAGGAGACGGCAGGGGCTCCCACCACCCATATTGCAACGCCCGTCTGTAATGCACAATGTGCATTAAATTGCCCTGCCCCCTTACGCCTCCTCGATGCATATCCTGTCCAGAAGCAGGGCGAGGCGGCCCCTTCATATATGGAGAGATTACTAGGGTTTTCTCATTATACAACCGTAGGAGGTCCGGAAGCATCTCTTTTTCTGCACAATCAACTGGCTTGTTTCGACAGATGACCTAATTATGTTTCATTCCGCGTGCAACACGGTGTTTTGTCTGTTCTGTGTTCAGTTATACTCCATTTCTATAAATAAACCCTAAAATATCATGGTAAGCACATATGTTTGACCATAGAGTTCGTTTCTCATGTCCATATAAGCCACGAAACATACATTGTGGGTTGTAGCTGTCAATGGTACTGATAATTTCTTTTCGAATAAGGAAAAAAGGTAAAGTGAGTCTCTACATATATAAAATTTGAGCCTTGTTAGTGTGTATTGTTAAATTCGGATACGGTCCATTGGCCCGGATTATGTAGCCACGCAGCCGATAAAGATTCTACAATATGACTTTGGCAATAATGAAAGATACGGGAGACGGCAGCGGCTCCCACCACCCATATTGCAACGCCCGTCTGTAATGCACAATGTGCATTAAATTGCCCTGCCCCCTTACGCCTCCTCGATGCATATCTTGAAGCAGGGCGAGGCGGCGCCTTCATATAGAGATTACTAGGGTTTGCTCATTATACAACGGTAGGAGGTCCGGAAGCATCTCCTTTTCTGCACAATCAACTGGCTTGTTTCGACAGATGACCTAATTATGTTTCATTCCGCGTCCAACACGGTAGGAGGTGCGGAAGCATCTCTTGATCTTTTCCAGCACAATCGCTTGGTTCTGTTTCGACAGATGCCCTAATCAGGTTTCATTCTGCGTGCACCAATCACCTTACTATTCTGTTTGTTTAGCCCTTGTGATTTGTAACATTCATAAGATTACCCTTATCAGGCAGGAAATTCAACTATATTCAAGCCCTTGTGTTTCTGTATCGGAAGATGATGGGCATAAGGAAGTGTTCGTGTCGATGACAGAAGATAGAGAGCACAACCGCTCAGATGCCGGCACTCTGCGTTTGAGGTGTATGTGCTCTCGTTGATTTTGTCATCAAATTAAACCTTCAGCTTGTTAAGCATTTCATATCTGAAGTTCCTTATGTAGATCTCTATATTATTATCGGCACATAAAAATTTACTTCCCTTTGCAAGTTTTACCCCTTCTCCACCCACACAGAAACAGAGCAACAATACTTCGAAATATTTTATCTGTGTCGTAAAAGGAAAATGCCTGAATCGCGCCATTTACTTCCGGATTGTCCTTTCACGACTTAGTGTTCCTTTCTTTTAATTTTCAAAACCATTTTATTGTACCTATTACAAGTTACACCGGTTGATTTTTATTTTTTAGGGTGCTTTCGATTTGCCGCTCCTTGTTTAGATGTCATTTTTCATGCATCATACTCTTTATGTACATGTTGATATGTTTATTTAGGTACATGTTTTCCCTAAATGTAGAGGTTTTTTTAATATGGTTAGACAAATAAATAACTAGGCAAGCGTGATGTTTAGTTGAAAGTAAAGTAGATTACTGTTATTACTTCTGATTCAAAATTAGTCAGATAGGACAATCATAGGGTTTTTAGCCCCATGGAAATTATTAAAGTACCTTGCACGGTCGATTTCTTTTTTCCCCGAATATTATTGTGACTGCGCATAAATTTTTTATTGTGAATTCTGGTAGATATGATGGAAAAAATACCTTTTTCCTCTTTGAAGTCTTTCCAAGGTTTTGATATTAACTTTCTTTTTTATCAATGATCTATAACGGAAGTCTAACTCCTCTATTCCCAATGTCTTGGATCTTAATGCCCCTAACGAAAGACAGGATAGACTATTTAGAATTAATAGACAGCCTGGAAAGAAATATACAAAATTTAACTAGTTATGAAAATGGAACGAAGTTACAAGCGACACGATGTATTGTGGGTGAAAACTGAACTCCGGAATTTTAATCCTAAAAAATAAATTGAAAAACTAGTTACAATCCATTGATGAGGAATGAGTGGGTATTACTTCTCTGGACGGGATAGAGACTACAGACAACAAAAAATTGTTACCGCCTCCTTTGCGAAACAAGCTGTCCAGTAAACACAAAGGTGTAGATCAAACCTATCTGTCGTTTAGGATTCTGTTACTCATCGTTCACGAAGTTGAGTGATTTAGTTCTTGCAAAATATCCACCCTACTATTGAAAGCTAGACAGCTTGTGTACCATTTAATTAGCTTTCCTTTAAACAGAAAACGACCATTTTCTCAGGCATATCGATTGCCTAGATGGCATCAATGACTATGTAGAATGAATTTGTAGAAAATATAATTAGGAAAATGCTAACATAACCAAGAAAATGCTACTCAATCAAAATTTATATTTTAAATATAATTTTTATTAAATTTATTTTGCTAGTCTAGCCATATAAATTAAATGGTTAGTAAACATATTCATTTATAAGAATCAATCTGTAAGAAACATTACAACACTTCACCCACAATAGATATGAGATTTCTCATTTAAAAGAAATCATAAAAGTCAACTATAATATAATCTTTAATAAATTTATTATTATTATTATATATATATAACTATACAATATAGATTTTTAAAATCCACTGAACTACATCTTTTAAACCATGAATATTCACACTACGTATACTATTGAAATAAATCTTACAATAGGAATTTTCTTACAATACTATGAGCCCAATATCATAGTTTATCAATATCCCACCCCACTATTACATGTACTGATATGACATTTTCTTTAATTAATTACTTTAAGATAAATTAGTTAAATAAATTTAACTAACTTGAAGAGAAACATTAACCCTGATATATAAATACTACACATTCTCTATTACCTTATTTTATAAAAACTTTTAAATACTTAATATAAATAAAAACTTGTTTCCATGTTTATTATTTTTATTATTATAATTTCTATCTTCGTAAATTTTTATAAACTATCTCTCATTTATATATACTTAGAAATTATTTTTAATTAAATAATAACCTATTTTTAATTTACAATTACTAATTATTAAATTTCTTCTATTTATTTTAAATTTTATTCTCTTAATTATAAAAAAAATCGCATGCCATTCTATTAATATGTCTCTGAAAGCTCCCGAATTTTTGAATAACACAATATCACCTTCATCAATCAACAATAATTATTTTCTAAGAGTATTCCTCTTGCTCCAATCTTGATGATCTAATTGCGTTCTCATTAGTCCATAAATATGTCAAATAATGTGCACAATGGAACATTCATTTTACTTGCTCAATATTATACTTGGTTTTAGTTTTAGAGCTTTGATTTTTATTATAAATGAGTACAATTAACTTTACTATTATACGTGAGTATAACCATTTTTGCGATCATCTTTTCATATAAGCTAAATTTCTTATTTTTTCATACTATTATATAAAAAAATAAAATACTTTAAATTTTATTTTATCTTTTATAATAGGTAAATATAATTTTCCCAAAATTTATTAAGATGGTTAATTTCTACTAAGACCCATATAATTTGTTAGACTTTAGGAAAGAAAAAAATTTAATGAGACTTTTTAACATTTTATTTTTGTGATTAAAAAAAGGGAAAGAAGCCTTTTGAGATTGTTGTAATTTTGTTGACTTAACAAGTTAAGAAAGTTGGTAGTGTAGCAAATGTTTTGAAAATGAGAACATATGTGAATAAGGTTCAAGAAAATGTGTTTTTTATTTTCACAAGTAATTTTTTTCATTTCATGATGTTTTGGGAATAAAAAAACATCCATTTTCATTTCAAAAGTCATCGAAAGTATTTTTTACTTTAAAGAATTAAATTATTATATAATATTAATAATTTTATAACTAGAAAACCATGATAAAAAATAATTAATGATTTATAAATTAGCTCAATTGAAAATAGTGTTTGGGTGCGTACATGTAAGCTTGGACATTGGCTTTTGTTTTTAATATTAAAATTGTTTTGTTGTAATAGAGTGAAATGGAAATTCACTAATCAATTATATATATAATTTTTTCGGGTTCAATGACAAGGTGATAATTTTATAGTATCATTCAAGTTAAAAATAATTAAAAATGTATTTATATAATAAAATTATTTTTACATTAATTTATTTATGATATGCTTTTTAAATAGTTAATTTTATTAAATTTACTTATTTGATTATTCTAATTATAATTTGGTAATATTATTTAAATATTTGAATTATATTTAAATTTAAAACATAAAAATATAAAAATTGTTTGAATATCATATAAATATTTTACATATTTTAATTTATTTTAATTTTTTAATATAATATTTTTAAAATTAAATAATTTATCATATATATTATTCTAAGCAAATTAGTTTTAAAAAATATAAATCACTAAAATATTGTTCATAAAATTAAATAAAAAATTATTGAAATAACGGAATTAATCTCTTAAATAGAGTTGAAATAGAGTCCGAAAGCATTTCTTATTTGAATTTATTTGAATGGGGTAGATCCAGGGGTTAAATTTGACGGGTGACCCTACCTGTTAAGGAATTTTTTTTATGACATTTTTATTTTTACACTGCCCATCATATGACTTTTAAAATTTACTTGTACAAGTTTTATCTAATTTCAAATTGTACAATAAAAGAACAATAGCTGTGAAATAATTTTCAAACCAAAAACATAATGTGCATGATTTCTCGGTTGGATACAACGACCCTTTTGGTAGCTCGCCCAACTTGCATTGGATGCCTTGATGCATACCAGAAGAAAAGCTAACAGCGATATTTAGAAAAGCCGTAAAACGAGGAAACACGTATTACTAGAAAAAAAGCCATAAAATAATGAAACATAGATACGAGAAAAAAATCCCCAAAGCATCAAAACTTATTTTTATATTCATAAAATGTGAAAAGCGACCTTCATAAAGTTGATTCTGAAAAAAAAAAA
>APFE030166254.1:0-37828 GCA_000404065.3 Pinus taeda
ACACATATTTAGATATACATTTTTTCCACTAGAAAAATTGTAATCTTTCATTAATTTTGAAAAATTACATGTTGTAGAGTGTATTAGCACATGCTGTAATCTTCTTGCCACTAACAGCTCTGTCAAAATTTATAGTTTACCAAAAACTTGTGCTACTTTGACCTTTCATCACCACGCAGGGTGTTTAATCACTTCATGTTATGGAGAAATATATAAAAGAGTTCGTTATATGGTTGTACATATGCCACATAGGGCAATAAAACTTGACCTGAAAGATATATACAAAGATTTGTCAAAATATGTTCATAAAAAATTTACAAAAAGAAAAAAGTAATCATGGGCTCTGTGCCATCATATTCACATATACATATATAAATATATGATTACATATAGAAAACATACATATGTTATTCATAATAAACATGTAAAGGAAAATTTCAGATGATAAATACTTTCCTTCAAATAGAAGGAAGCATTAGAGAATCATAATAGGAAATTTTATATTATTCGCTGAACTTTATATGCTAGAAATTATACAATAAAAATGAGAAAATGCAGATGAATGTTTTTATACACACTTAGATATTCTTATGAATATGTGACATAGATACTAGAAGAAATTCTAAAATTGTAAAATAAACTATGGCTACACTATGGGTTTCTCTTATAACACAAAATATCTACACTCCCGGTATTTATTGTTGCATAGAAACTAAACATATAGTTATGTATTCCCTCGACGACTTTCACCTCAAGTCTACACTCTCATTCATAACTACCACATATAACCTATGCCTAAGTGCTTGTATTGGCCCCCAATGCCTTTATCCCGATGCAAATAAGTTGTGCCACTTGATAATCTGCCTTGGTCTTCCTTACATGATGAGTTGCCCCAGTGGGATACTCCCATATTTTTTCTTATTTAAGACTATTATGATATATTTTACCTTGAAGTCGCTTCCCATTAGGTAAGGTCACCATTTCTTTAGTGCATGGAATATAGCCAACATTTCCTTCTCATAAATAGGTGTGTGTAAATACTTTTCCTCGATTGGATGAATTTCAAAAGAAATGGGTCTTCCTTCTTGGACTAAAACAACATCAATTCTATTTCCTGAGGCATCACATTCCACAATAAATGTTTTTGTAAGTCTAGTGTAGCTACGATTGGTGCTTGGCACATTGCCCCTTTAAGATTTTCAAAGGCCTTAGCTCCTTCTAGATTCCAAGAAAATTCCTCTCTCTTCATTAATGTTGTTAGAGGCACTGTTATTCTCACATAATTCTTAACAAATTTGTGATAATACCTTGTCAACTTGACAAATCCTCAAAGAAGCTTTAGAGTTGTGGGGGTTTTCCATTCCTTAATAACTTTAATTTTGTTAGGGTCTTCCTTAACAGCCTCATGAGATACAGTATGACCCAAATATTCGATCTCTTGTACTTCAAAAATCATTTGGATTTTTTTGAAGATAGTTGTTTCCCTTCCAATAGTTTGAGTGTCATGTCAACATGTTGAACATGATCCTTCCAGGACTTGTTGTAGATTAGAATATCATCAGAATATACTGACATACATTTTCTAGGGAAGGGATTGAAAATGGAATTCATCAAACCTTGAAATGTGCAAGGTGAATTAGTGAGGCCAAAAGCCATGACCAAAAATTCATAATGACCTTCATAAGTTCTGAATGTTTTTTTCAAAATTTCTTTAGTCTTCATTCTAATTTTGTGATATCTTGAACAAAGATCCAACTTGTTGAAGTAAATTGCTCCATTTAATTCATCCAATAATTCATCAATTATAGGAATGGGAAATTTATCTTTAATAGTATGTTTTTTGTGCTCCTTATAATCCCTATGCATATGCCATGATCTAGCCTTCTAATACTACTCGAGAAAAGGAAGAACTTTAGCTAGGTTTAATTATACGAGCCTCTACCATTTTTGTAACCATGCATTCAATTTGACTCTTTTGGGCATAGGGATATTTGTAAGGCCTGGCATTTGGAGGAACACTTACTAGAATCAATTGAATATAATTCTCATAATAAAAAATTGGTTTTAGGCCTTTGGGAGTCTCAAATACCTTGGTATGATTGACCAATACCTTTTGCAGATCTTGAGAAATAGATGATTTTGGTGCAGTAACCTCTTGTGAGAATAATTATGCAATTATGCCTTGTTGTTATTTCTTCAAGACATTTTTCATTCCATTAGATTTTATTATCTTCCTTGGTTTCCCTACTATACCCTTAATTCAATTTCCTTTCCTTCCTAGAAAAATTTCAGGAAGAGTACTTGAAAATTAAAAGTTATAATCCCCAAAGTTTGTAACCATTGGACTCCTAGTATAACATTAGTGCCACCCACTGGAATGGAAATCATTGAACCATTTAATACATATTAACCCATGGTTAGATTCATATTATGGCACTTTCCATATCAATTTATTTTTCCACCATTTGCAACCATCACTTAACACTTTGATGCTGGATAAAGAAAATAATTCAATTCCTTGGCTATCTTAAAATGAATAAAATTATGGGTACTAACTGAATCAATCAACACTATTAATTTTTTCTTCTTGATATTTCCTTCTACCTTGAGAGATTAAGGAGTGGTAATTCCTACAAATGCATTACAAGATATGGCTAGATTCATTGTTTCACAACTATACCAACTCAATTTTTCTCTTTTTTCCTTTAGTTTTTTGGTTTCAACCTTGTAAGTTGTAGGAGGATAAGCGCAACAACACTTCCATCTTTATAATTGTGATTGGTAGACTTCCTTGTTGGCATAATTTTTCTTTAACTTTTCTTTCCACCCTGAATGTCATCTCCAATGAATTAGGTTCCCAAAGGAAAACCTCATGTTGAATTATATCTTTTAAATTACCTTTATAGCCATCAATACTATGCTCCTCTATAATATCACTTACCCTAATATTCAATTTTTGGAAGTCCTCAATGTTCTCTACCATTGAACCCTTTCATTTGAGATTTATAAATTGGCTAAAGAAGACATTTCTCTTTGTATCCTCATAATGTGTTATCATTTCCTCCAAAAAAAATCATAAATTGACAAGTGGTTTATAAGAACAAAGTCATTGATATCATACAAACTAATTAACTTCTAAATATAAAGATGCAATGCATATCTTTTGTGAGTGTTTCACATTATGTAGATCAAAATATTGTTCCACATGTAGTATTAATGTTACTGGATCCTTACTTTCGAATGTGGTTGGTAATCAACCCAAAATTAGAGTCTCTAAAATCTGATTAACATTCCTTTTGTTATCATAATAATTTTCATGGAATACCTTTCCATCATTAGGAAACATTTCTTGTAGCAACTTTGCCATTCAAACCTTCCATGTCTTATTTTAAACCATTAATGTCATCTTTTATTTCTACTTTTAAACCATCCTGTCACCTTTTATTTTTTCTTTTAAACTATCGACGTCCTCTTTTGATCCATTCATGTCTCATTTTAGTTCATCTTTGTATGTTATTTATGAGAGATAAATTTGTTGCAATTGGTCCCATAATTTTAATATATCATGTTACAATTATTCGTCTTCATGCATCATATTATAGCTTTCAGAGGACTTAATGGGTGTAGAATTATTTTTTTTGGGAGGTATTTTAGAACCAAATATTGATATCTCTGCTTCAATATTCCCTTGGAATCACTTCACACTATTTTTTCAAACAAAAGTTATGCAATTAAAAAAATAATACACATATTTTTCTTGATTTTAGGAGCTTAATATTGAAATGGTTGTGTTGATGTAATTTTGTCTCTCCAAGTTCTAGAGTTTTGTCTTATAGTATCCCTTATGATTCTTATTTCCAATTCCATAGGTCAAACTGAGGTTGGTGATGAGCCTTGGTATTGCAACAAGAATGATACAACTCCAAAGGCTACCAACTTTAATTATCAACCTGGGGATCGTACAAACATAAGAGGTATTAGCACTGTATGTGCAACATACAATGTGCCATTCCTTTGTTGTCATGATGTAATGAAGTGCATGTACTAAATTCAAATCCTAAACTAATTGTAGAAAATGAAATGTTCGAAATTGAATCTTAAACTATTGCAATAAAGAAAGTACAATGAAAGAAACCTATTCAAATTGGATAAAGATCATGAACTAAATGTAAAATAAACCTAGACTAATGCTATTTATCACATGTGATGATTTAAACTAATTGAACATTAAATCTGATCTATAGAGTACTAACTACTGTGTGCATGTGTAAATATAAAAGAACTTATTTTTTAAATCTTCTTTCTTTATGAATGCAAATTGTAATCTTTCCTTGATCTTCGGTAGGGGAGACAAGTGTGGAGCAAGGGGGTTAAAATGGGCTTGATGGAATGGAAGTCAAGCAGAGGCCTAATCCCAACTTCAATGATGAATTTTCTCAATTTGAGCTCAAAATAGGCTTTCCTATATGATGCTATAGTGATTTCCTACATAATCCCCTAATTTACTACACGATGTTACATATTTACTATATGAAATTATAATTCATAGAATGACCAGGAAAATAAAATCAAAATTGGATGGTAAAAAATTTATTATTAACTAGGATGTCTTAGGTACCCATTCCAAGTGGAATCACTCAAAAATACCTCTCTTAAACCATCCTAAAAAATAGAAAAACTTTACTAGTTGAAAATGTAGAAATTCGAGAACTAGTGAGCTAGTAAATTAAAAAATGGCTATCATAACAAAGTGAAAATGAAATGGGGTAATTTTTGTGATGAAATAGAATTTTTTTTTTATCTATTGCAAGTAGAACCAACTTGATTGAAGCTCGTTAGCATGCTCTAAAAAATAGCAGACATTTATTGTTCTTTGCCACAAAGGAGTTCTAGAAATCTTGATTTAGGAATAAGAAGTCTAATCCAACTAGCTTAATGATTACTATGAAATAAAAAATATTTTCCAAGGAAAAATGATGCTTTTGATCCTATAAAATAACTTACATGAACCACTTAACTCAATCCTACAACAAGAAATCATTAATACTAAATGTAGAAGTAAAAGGAAGTAAAAACAAGAGATACATGTGAATAAGAAGTGAAAAGAAGGAAATAAAATGATACAAATGGGTTCTAAGGCTCCTGGGATGGTGAAACCCAAGGAAACTTAGATACCTGTGGAGGATAACAAGATTTACAAGCTAAACATGACACCAATCTTCATTATTTCATCAATACAATTACATCCCGACAAGAAAATACAATGGAGCTATAAATACAATTTCTCTCCATAATAAGACTAACTAAAATCTATCCCCATAGGAAAATTTGACTTGGTACTTATACAAAATGAGTAGGAATCATTCCTCGTGAAAGGAGGAAGCTTTACCCACCAAAATCCCTTGATTAGTGGATCTGGTCCCCACTACTAGGAATCTACATTAAATGGCATGGAACACATTCCTAAATTTTCTCAATCATTGGAGTTCAACAATTTGTGTCATAATTCCATAATATATTGTTGATTTATTCTTTATTATTGATGCTCCAGTAGTGAGGAACAAGTCCCTAAAGTATCTCCTCCTCCAAATCTTCATAATGTACCCAATATTATCATAATATTCCACAAAAATAGATAATATTAGGCACAAATATCCAATTATTCATAAACCTTCCTACTAAATATATTAAAGTTAAAAATACATTATCTAATGTAGAAAGAGAGGTTTAATGTGCTGAAGGATGGTCATAGGCCTTAATTTATGTTTAATTTAGAGGCATGGACCTCAATGTATGTCTAAGTTAGAGGCCCATCATACCCCCTTGCTAAAAGTGTTGCTCATCCTATGAGCAACTTAGTGACCTCATTGTGCCTCACTCATGGCCCTCATGGCCCCTCTCTTGTGCATTAAGTATCTTGGTTGTAATTTCTGCAAGGACAAGCCCAAAAACATATTTGTGCAAAGAAAAACCATTGTTTCTTAAGACCATTAACTTGCTTTTTTCGCCTTATTCAAGATGGGTTCTTGAATATTTTTAAGTTTGGCAAGGTCTTGCACACCATTATCAACCTTTTGCTACTTTTTTCTTCAATTTGGACACCTCTAACAACTTCAAAATGCATTTAGATGAGAACTAGGACATCTTGTAGTAATTCCTGTCAAAACTACACGAAACCCTTTTTTAGCATAAATTATATTATAAGCCTAGGACAGGCCCTCAACTTGACTCCCATGCCTTTTTCCCATTTTTAGGCCTTGGACAAAAGTTTTAAAGCTATTGGAGACCTCTTGGAAAACATATTTTCATCACTGCAGGTTTAGTTTTGTTTTTATGGTGAATGCCTCATTTCCTTCTGTTGCCTTCTTCTTCTCTTTTGTGGCCTAGATGATTGCCTCATGGCCTTGGAGTCTGTTGTTTTGATTAGGCCTCTCTTAAGCTCTCCCATATTGGGGTTTAACATAATTTGTTCATTTCTTCCTTCTTGTAGCAACATGCTGCCTTCCTGTAGTAGGCATTCCTCCTCTTTCAGGGTCTTCTAAATGTATGAGCATGAAGAGAGATGACGAAGAGGGATTGGATGATGATGCTAGGGCTCAAAGGGAGTAGTGTAGGTTTATGAAAATTGAGAGGATGATATGTTTGTTATTCTTTCAAGAATGAGATTGGATGGATGGATGATAAATTGATAGTGAATATGAAGTGAATGGAAGGATTGGAGTGTTGTGGTGACTTAGCCTTTGCAAAAATTTCTTATTTTAACTATTGTCCTCATTCCTTGAAATCATCACTCTTCATAATTTAAATTTTCAACATTACATGAGTGAAGGAGTGAGCTGTAATTAACTAGTTGAAGGAGGCTGAGACTACAGACCCATCCTTAGCTTATAAAACCTCATCTCTCATGCATTGACAAAAAATTTCTAACTATAATATGCTCAAGAGAAGAGGTCAAGAATATTGCATACCTGTACCTACCTGATGGCCTTCCTGTAGATGTTGTTTATTGGAGAGTGAAATCCTTGCTTGTATTTGTTGCATGTGTTTTTTCTTTTTTTTCTCTAATGTTGTTCCTTGATGTGTAGGTACTAGATGGTGATGTTGATGATGATGAATCCTCATTGTGCTGGTGAGTTGCCTCTTGTTAAATCCCCCTATCATGTTTCTATGATGGATGTGGAGGGTTGTATATGTCTTCTTATCAAATTTAATGGATGAGGAATTTTTTATGAAAATGTTGTGTTTAAAATTCCCCTAGAATGCAATCTTTTTGAACACAATAGAAGGATTTCTATATTCTTTTCACTTGGAAAAATGTAGGAAAGTTCATCTCCTACCTCCTTTTCACTTTCTCATGAAGCCAACCTGTATTTCTCTCTTTTAAAAATTCTCACTGCTAATCATGTAGGTGTTGTTTTGTATCCTGCAGAATCTCATGTAGGATCCTATATGTTTTTAGGGAATCCTGTAGGTTTATAGGACAACCTTTTGTAGCTAACTTGTTTTGTCCATATCTCCCAAATAGTAGAATGGGTTTACCTAAAATTTTTAGATGTTTCCATAATCATTATGCAACTCCCCATAAAAACAATTTGGTCAATGGATGCACGGATCTCGACAAAAACTAAAAATGGTTGAAGGTGATGGAGGCCGATTTCTTGGAAACCATGCACTCGGATTTGCTGAAATTTCTTGGTCATGTTACCATCATCTTGTTGACATGGTTAATGTGCACTATTCCAAAAATGGGAACTAACCCAATCTTAAGCCCCAATTAGCACTGCTTTCATTTGGATTGCCTAGATCCGACGGGTTTTAAGGGATCCCGTAAACCACTTGAACATGTCGAAAGATTACTTCTGGGAGGAAGACTTTCATTAAATCAAAAAAATGGAACAACTAACCTCTATGTGTTAAATCCTATCTATACTACTTCTATTTACTCTAATCTAGTCCTAGCTACTCTAATCTATCGTGCAAGATAATGATACAGAGGTTTAAACATCATATATATGTTCAGCAGGAGTGTGATAAAGAAGGTTAAACATCATGCATAGATTCAAGTCCAAATGAATCAATCACTGAATTCATAGCTAGACAAGAATGTATTAAAGCTAAATTAAAATCCAATCACTCATACAGGAATCCACATTCCTCTAAGGAGTTAAAACTCCAACTGATGTTTAATTTAGTTTCAATTCAGAGATCACTCATAGGTTAACCATGAAATTGAATCACATTCAATTTAATAAGAATAATAGTGAACTGTAAGTCATCAATAGCATAAATATAAATCACATTTGCATTCATGCTAGTAACAACACTCTAATCCAAAACAATACAATGAGTCTAAAACTAATGGTTCCTTCTTCCATAAAAAATAGTCCTCCTCATTTAAAATAAAGCAAAACTGTTCTTCTCGAAAATTGAAAGCCCCCTCTCCTCTTTCGGAGGTAATATTTATGCTCAAATCCTCTCACTCTCGGTCTTCCCTTCCTCTTCACCTTTCCTCTACTTCCTTCGTTATGCCGATAAGAAGAAACAGGTGAAAATAGTGAGTGTCACTATTGACACGTAAAGGGTGTTTCTTGTCATTAGGGTGCTTCATTTCCTGGGAATTGAATGGTTATTGAATAGAGAGGATGACTATGTGTCCTGTTCATGATGCAATCTAGAGTGGTTTCATTTTTAGAACACACAAGCAATACCTGGAAACCCACTAAAAATGTCAAAGGCTGGCTCTTTCGATAGAATACCTTTGGATATAATGGTTTTCTGAATCCGCTTGTGCATTCATTACTCCTAGACTACAAAAATAAGGGACACGAGCCACGCTTATAAATATACAACCAAAATGCTTTGAAACATGAGTATCACCTCTATTGAACATTTATCACATCAAATGAAAAATAATCAGCCACTGGTTTTTAGCATTATGCATAGATTAAGCCTAGCAATCCAAACTCAGTTTGCACTGAAAACTGTCACAAAACACATAGCCGAATCCAAATTGCAGACTTGAAAATTTATATGCTCGACTTTGTAATCATCGGTGGGTTTGCGAGTTTATGGTGCACTATATATGTATATACCAGATCCCACTAATAGTGATAAGTGATAGATACCAGACCCAAAACATGTATATATTGTGGTTAGTAAACCATTGGGTCTGGAGTATAGGAGCGCCACATATATATAAGCCCTAGGACCCCACCGATTGCGGTATGCGATACAGAAGGAGGACCCGAAAATAGATATATGTTAAGGTTCATAAATTCCTTTGGGTCTGCTACGTTACCATTCACTTTGGAAAACCCTGACTTTAATGTTTCATCACAAACACATGAATATATGGAAAAACCACGTATGGCCATTGGGGTGGATTTGAAAATTAATATGCCCGGTTATATAATCATCGACGGGTCCGAGATATTTATGCACCCTTTCTATATAGCTTTGGGTTTGGGCTGATAGCAATCTGAGATCGGGCTCTAGACTCGAAATGTATACATTCGAGTTAGTAAAACCCATCGGGTTCGGAAGCCATGAATGCCTTGTGTAACTGTGATAGGCCTCGAAAAGGATTTAAGCATGCTTTGTGAAGGATTTCTGCTATAATTTGTTGTAATGGAAATAATGACGCGATGGGGTTTTACAAGTTAAACCAACATACTATTTTAATAAGGGTAGGGGTGATGGTTTGTGTGGGCACCAATGTGGCATGCATGTTCGTGAAGATTGAGAGATCCTGATGAAGGGAGAGAATAAATGGATAGGTTGTGTCATGAATGACCCATGCAACAGAGGACCATCAGGCCTTGAAAATTTGACTCGGTAAGGAGTTAACATTCATGAGATAAAACAGATCATTCTAAAAGATGAAAATCAAACTTCTAGGGGACCCATTGAAAACCTATTGTAAGAGCATGTTTCAATAGGGTCGTAGTTGTGGCTGAAACAAATGGTGAACTATTGGGTGAACCAGTTATCTCTCTTTCCAAATAACCTTCAGATCGATAGAGTATCAAGGCATTGAAATAAACTTAAAATGCAGACTATATAGATGGACAAGCATGGGTTCCACTTAAACATTACTGCTTCAGAGGGGATAGAGACAAAAAGCTTCTACTTGCTGATATGATTTTGATAGGCATTCCCCAATGGTAGTATTATGAGGTTTATTGGCCTTCCTTTACCTGCTTCCCACTTTCAAAAATCCCTTTGGGGTCGTCACTGGTTTGTCCATACATGTCTAGATGTGTACTTTAGCTCTTTATTGCTCATCAAGCTTGATGAAGAAATGTTTTTCTTGCACTTTATATGATAATTTCAGTGCTATATTTATTGATTGAATGGGGCGCAATCATGGATCATGCCATATTTTTAAACCACCTAAGCAAGTTTGGGCTTGTTGCGTCAACCGGTACTCTGAGCCCAACAATAGTCCTTACTCTAGTTGGCTTCGCAAACAACCTATCCTTCTAGATTGGCACAAGGGCTTGACATTTCATTTCTTTTTATATAAGTCCTTCTACTTCTAGGCACAAGGACTAGAGCAAAATTAAATTTGCCACAGGGAATGAGACATTGATCTTAGACCATGAAAGGAGGCTTACTTGTGAGTAATAGATATTGGACCGTTTAGTGTGGTGGATGGGACCAATGGAGAATGAATGTAAACTTTATAAGCAAGTATAGGCTAGGTCTAAGTGGGATTTGTTTAAATGCAATGTTCCTTCATGCCAATCCAATTGTAGTTACACATTTTTTTTTTTATACAGATGTACTTACATGCTCCAGATATCCAAGTTATCAACATATCTCACATTGTTCCCAAAAAATGCACATGATGGGTTTCGGTTTGTATTCCACTACTTATTCTCTAGTGCTCATGGGATGATAGAAAGTTTGCTTGATTGGTAGGGAAGTGATGGATTAAGGAAGAGCAGAATCATCAGCAAGTGGTGAATGAGGGCAATTCTAAAAGGTAGAATGAGATTAGAGGACCACCATCAACTGGCTGAAAAGGAATTTGATTCAAAACAACAGGAACATGGACTTTGCAGAAAACAAAAGAAAGGACAAGAATACAACTACACTAATAGCAAAATGAAATGAACTCTAACCTACTCAGGGGGTAACCACCATGTGGTGGCTACTGGAAGTATCTTTTGATATGTTGGCTATTAATAGGGAGTTTTTCAATTTCTCCCTGTATGGTTTTCAATCTATGAATTCCATGACCAATTTTTTCCACAAGTTGGAATAAGCTTAGCCATGAGTGTTGTAATTTTCTGTGCTTACCTATTTACTCACTCATGAGAGATGAAAAGAAAATAGATTTCTCAAAGAAAGATATCACCTTGTCTTCAGTTCCATTTATAAGTTTGGCATGCTTCCTTTTGTTAGTGGTTGTGTTTCTAGGTGTTATTTCACAATGCAAGAACTCCAGGATTTGATTATCACTTTCGAACACCTACTAATTCAGGATGTTATCAGTTATGGATGATTTGAAAATCAATTCAACATAAAATTTATTCTTGTTTAATCTAAGATTAGGCAAAAGTTTCGTAGCCATAGCATCCATTAGATTGGCATCATGGTTATACTTTGAAGAAATGTATGTGACACTGAAAGAGTTGAAATTGTAAATTAAACTCCATACCTCATGTTGGTTCCTCACCAGGTGTGGCGAACTGTAGTGTATCATTTTCTTTACCTCATCCAACATTATATGTGGGTCATGAAAAACTTTGAGACATTTTACATTCCTTTGAGTGGCTCTTCTCAGGCCCTTCAGCAAGCCTTCATGTTCTACTCTGTTATTGGTGTGCGTGCATTCCAACCGACTGGCCATCAGACGTTGGTTCCTTACGGGATCAATGAAAATGCTCCCAGTGCCTACACTTTCAAGACAATTAGAGTCATCAATGTGGAGGGTCCCAAAAGTAAACTCTAAAGTTACACTAAAAGAACTACTTCCTGTGAAATTAGTCCTATCATCTACTATAATACAAGATAATTCATCAGTTGGATTGTGGGGGTGTTTAATTCTTTCTTCTAACTGTGTGTTTTTCAAATCCTCCTTGACTGTTTCTGCATGGAACTCCTCGAAACAAGTTTCTGTGGCATAAACATCGGAACTATAATTCCCAAGGATAGAGTTATATAACATTACAGGTTCAATGGGTCTGTTTGGTTCCATTACCATGTACTTCACGTACCTCTCCCAATCCACTCTCAGCATATCACTTTTTCCCTCTGAGGAAACAAAATATGGGACCAATCAATTGAGAAATATCCATTTAGATTTGTTGATCAGTCCCTACTAAGAAACATCCCATAAGCCTCAGGTATATCCACTACCACTATATCAATGACTTGAGTGTATTGAGGCTTGGAAACCATTCGAATCAACACATCTTTCAGCTCCCCAATAACTCTCACAATCATTCTGTCCAACTGCATAACTCAAGTTTCAGTTTTATTGGGTATTGCCTAAAGTCTCTTAGCAACAACATGAGGCATAACAGTGGATAAAGCACCAGAGTCTACAAAGAAATTATGCACATTCATGTTGAAGATTTCAAATGTGATAAAGAAGGGTGGAGTCATAGATTTTGATTTCCTCCCTATCATGGCTATGTTAACATCTTGGGGTTTTCGATTCATTTTAGATAATGTCACCTCCATAGCTGATGGTATTTGGGCTGCACTAGTGGTACTAACAGGTTTGTACATTGGCTTCTTGGTTTGGGTGCTTGAGGTGGTGGGGGTTTTGCAGTTCCACTAATTCATAGCTTTCAGCAGCAAATATCTCTGATGCATTAATTTTAATGAGTCAAAATATGTGATATTGGCCCTAGACTTCTTAAGGTCATCCACATTATTATAATCAATGTTATAAACAGGATAGGACAGAGTAAACATACATGTTTTTTCCATTTTTAGATGGGAGCTTACCGTCTTAGGTAGCCTTTGTTGCAGTCGAAGTGAATTTTCTTTCTTTGGGTGACATGTAATAGGGGCATTCTTGGATTGACCGCTATTCTCGACACGAACTCTGGGAGAAGAGGCTTTTACAAGGTGAACATTTTGCTCTGTTTAGTCTAAGGGCTTTGTCGCACCTAGAAGCGGCCCTTTACTGTGTGTGTGGATTTCATTAGCGTTGATTTTCTACAGCACTATCTCCCTTGTCATCATTCTCATCACTATGGAAGTCCCAAAACACATTGATTTGGGTTTCCTCATCTGAGGGTTCTTCTACTTGGTATTCCTCCTCTTCTCCTTGTTTTGGTTTGAATTCCACTATAGGTTCTTCTTTGTTGAGGAGCGATCCAATCAGAGCCAATTCTTCTATGTTTAAAGCCCCTTCATTAGGTGGAGTAGGCAATGCAAGCTGACCATGACCACCTTCTATTTTCCTCTCGTAGAAATGTTTTGAATGGTTTTCTGTTATTATAATCCCCTCCCTTACCACTAGTACTTTCTCCATGATTCCTTCTCATATCAATGACTATGTTCATAATTTGTTTAATGATCTGATGCAACCCTTCCACATCTATGGTATCCTTGTCTTTAGTTTCAGCCCCTTTGTTATCATTTCCATTACTCTTCTTGGGTGTCTGAGAGGCTTTATTTTCTCCAATTATGGGGTGGCATGCTGTGAGGTTGATCATTTCATTTTCAACTTTCACCGCTTCATTGATAGCACCTTGTAAGGTTTGCATATTACTCCTTTTAGCCCACATCATTGAAGCGTGCTAGCATCTAGGGACTAAATTGCACAATGTTGTGCTAGCATCCTCGATATTTGAGCCACATTTTTAGGCCCAAAGCCCAATCACTACCCTGAATTGAATGACACTTTCAAAATACAAAGATAACACAGAGACAATGAGGTAAAAACAAATACTTGAATAAGCCATTTACTAGACCCATACTAGCCATGACAGTAACCTCATCAAACATATCATGAATATGTAATCTACAGGTGTAAATAATAGATCTAAGCATAGGGTTGTGATACTTAGCTGATAATCGCTAAGAAGCATTGATGCCCCAGCACATTCTCTTTCGTTTCATCCATTAGGTCATAGATATAGTGTTCGTTTAGTTACAAGTAAAAACATGATGAGAGCCATACATAGCTATTGTCATAAAACATATACATAACCAACATTATAGCAACAAAAATACAAAGGAAAGCATAGCCATATAATCCACATATAAACTAGTATAATACTCATAGAAATATAAGGAGAAATATCCTCATATTAATGATGAAAAATCCAAACCCGGGATGGGACTTCCACGTTCTACACAACCATAGAATGGTTGAGCCAAATCTCTCTTCAGTCATTCACCCCCATGCCATATTCTAAGCATGAATGTCGGATATCATAAAACACATCAATCTAAAAACATCCACATCTTCTAGAGGCTATCCACCTTAACCCATCAAACAATCATTCCACGTCATGGTTGGACATCAAAAAACTATAATCATATTGGTCTCTACCCAAGTCTTCAAGGGCTCTAGATAGTTTGTTCCAATTAACGCTTCTAGGAATAGTAACTCAACACACAACTATTGCGGGGCTTCCAAAGTCTTTGTCCAACCAAGGCTTCTAAGGCTAGTAACTCAACCCATGAAGGGATTCCATAGTGTGTTTCCAACCAAGGCTTCCAAGACTAGTAACTCAACCTAGGCAGTTACACAACTTCAAGAGAGTTTGTCCAACCAAGGCTTCCAGGAACTAATAACTCAACACAATCTAAAGGAAATGTGAGAAACAACCAAGACAAAACAAGGAAATAAACCCACAATATCCATGACTATCGAGGAAATGGAAAGGCTAGGCAATCCACTTTCATTCTAGGAAATCCTCCCTGTGACTTAGAGATCATGAACAATAATCCACATGCATATTCCATGCATGCCAACACTAGTGAGGAATACATACATACGACTTGGTACCTACAAGAAAAAACTATTGTAGCTTCTGATCCCATTGTCATCTCATGATTTATTTCTCTTTCCTTTCCTTCTTGCTCCAAAACTCCAAGTATTTCCAAACTTTCCAAGAGTGCTCAAAGAAAACTCTAAGTATCCAAGAGTATTAGAGAGAGAGAATAATGATAGAGATTGAAAATTGAACTCACCAAAGTCTACGTACTGATCCTCAAAAGCCTTTTTATGAATGGGGCCTTTATTTTCTTCATTTTCCTCCTTACATGAAACCTCTGACCTTTCACCTCCCTTTTCTTATAATTTCCATTATTTTCATCAATAAATGTGTCAACATGTCATTTTTCCTTTCCAAACCCTCAACCATTTCTTTTGCCAATTTCTTTAGCCATATTAACTGCAATGAACACTCACACTTGGATGTGTCGCCCAACATTCATCTTGGAATAAGTGTCCCATCAACTATGGTTATTATTTTTACTTTTATTAACTTTTATTACATGGAATTTTCATGAGGGTTGTTAGATATACAACATCTATAGCTATTAATTATTATTTCTTTGACTCTTGAACATTTTGTTCGTTCAAGTCATTTATCTCCCTAGATTCTTCTCTTATTGTATGCCCTTACTAGGGATTTTTGTCATTTCCTTTTAAATGAACTTATTCTAATTCATCCATATTTATTAGTTCTTCTTCATTTAATAGTTGAATGTGTGTTTCTAATGAGTCATTTAGTTGTTTAGCTTCTTCTTTTTTATATGCCCTTCCTAGGGATTTTCTTTGGGTTCTTTTGTAAGCTCTTCCTTTGATTCTATGGCTAGGTACTATAATTAGTTTCCCTACAAATACTTTTTACACTTGGTCGCTTTGCCCATCTGTAAATTACAATGTAATTTTTTTTCTTACACTAGTGCTTTAAAAACTTATTTTGCACACTAATATTAATTATACCAGTTGATTCCATCGAATAATATCACAAAATAATATCAATAGTTCACATTTTTGGAGAATAAAAAACAAAAGGAAACACATATTTTTCTATGGTAATCATAAAATCTTTAGAATAATAAAAATGGTCATGCTGAACATATGTTCATTAAATATTTTTGCATGGGAACTTGCAACCTTTTCGCAGAGTTAATATTGTTGAACTTATGTTTGCTACTAAAGTTTATAGATAAAATAATGTTTTCTTGTTAATTACGTTTTTCAATCTATAATAGAAAGTTTGTGTATCAAAAAAAAATTTGTGTTCTTTTAACCCCTCTTCCAAACATCAAACCACTTATCTAAAAATACTTTTACATAATTTTTAGTTGAAAATGCTTCATCTTATCATGGTTAAGTAAAGTCCACCATATGACAACACCACCTAAATAAAGAGGGAGAAAAAAATTCTAGATATTTTTTCCAAGATATTGTGTTTCTCTTTTGTATTCTTCAAAACTGAAAACATCATATTTAGATGTAAAATACTTGTTTCTTGTGAAAACCCAAAAACGGAACTATAGTTTTGAAAATTAAAAACATACTATTCAGTGAAATTATTTTGCATAGCTAGGACTTAATGTGATTAACGTAAAATGATCATGAATGCTTCTTGGATTAGCTACTAGCCTAGATGAATGTAAATTCCTCATATATCAAGTTCATATAAGGATAAAATTATTTTAACATGTTTGCATCTCAATAGATTTGAACCCATCACAAGTTAGCATGGAGAGGGACTCGTTTAATTATTAATTATAATTAAAAATCATAAATATAATTATTAACTCTATGTTTTTTAATCTATTTTATTGTTATCTTAATGTAATTTGAACAAAGTAACATATTATATTAATAATTATGATTTTCTTTTTTATATAAAATTTAATTTAGTTAAAATGTAAAATAGGACATTACATTACAACATGTCTACCATACTAATAAAATAAAGCGTGTATGTTATTAACAGAATAATGCATTTTATGATTTCAAATTTAATTTTATATATAATTTATTTAATTAGCTTGATCTAGGCTTCTGTGATATAATTATATCAAATGTTTCGGGCCAAATCACATACAAATTTTCAAGTCAAAGCATTTTGAACCACATAATGTAGTTCATCATGAGGACATAGATGGATAGCTATGAATCACAATAAGTGGCTCCTAAACGGTTGACTTGAAAATCTATATGTAATTTGGGTCAGAAAATATTTGATATAAATTTTACATTATATTAAATTTAATCAATTTATATTACAAAATTCATAAAATTTAAAATTAACTCCCAAATCACAACTCGGCTAACAATGAAGCTCATGCGTTATGAAACCTTTAGGTGATAATCACATTAGAGAAAAATTGTTGACGCATTTTGAGCCATCAAGTGTGGTAAAAATAGTTTCATTAACCTATTTTCACCTCATTATAGGACATGGGTACATTCATAACCTTATTTCCACCTCATTATAAGCCACAGGCATTAGTTACCATATTTAGAGCTCATTATTAGTGTGAGGCTAGGAGGTAACTCCTCAAATGAATTGTGATTTTTCATTAAGGTTGATCATAGATATATGCATGGAGGGAGAGACTGTTGGTCTTCAAATCCTCGTGTATCTTCATATTCCACATCTCCTTATTTTCTATTTACACTATTTTACACATATTCACCTAATCCCAATGATTAGGTGTCAACATCCCCCTCTTAATCTGAAGGAATGTTGGTGATTCCAAGCATCGTTCTGAATCTTTCAATCTTTTCTCTTACAAGCACTTCAGAAAATATATATGGAAACTAATAATTTGTTGAACAATGATGTAGATGGATTGTCTTGCGCTCAACACGATGTCGAATCAGATGGTATTTTGTATTGATGTGCTTCATTGGATTATGGCACTTTGGGTTCTTGGCCAACTTTATTGCAGAAGTGTTGTCAATCATGAGTGTAGTTGAATGCACTTGTTTCACCTACAAATATTCTAGAATTTCCTGAGCCACACAAATTCCTTTGTTTCTTTGGCTACTACCACATATTTTTCCTTTGTCGTCGAATATGTTGGAACTGATTGTTTATGTGACCTCCAACAGATAACTCTTGACCCAAGACTCATAACATAACTTGAAGTAGATACCCCAGTTTCCTTATTTCAATTGAAGTCTGAATCAAATTATCGAATCAAGATGAAGTCACCCACATGAGTATACTTAAGCCCAAAGTCTTGAGTTCCCTTAAAGTACTTTAGAACTGTTTTCATAGCATACCAATGTCCTCACAAGGATTTTGCATAACCTGGAGAGGATTCCAACAATAAACGAAAAGTCTAGTCTCGTAGTAGTGAGGTAGTTGAGACCTCCTACAAGTTGTATATACTTTGTTGCATACTCAAATTCTTTTCATTCAGTAGATGTGGTCTTTAAGTTTTGTTCCATTACAATAGACAAAGCATTGCACTCACTCATGCCAAAATTGTTCAATAGATCTCTAATGTACTTCTTCTGAGAGAGGAATATAAACATCAGATGTTGAGTTAGTTTAATACTAGGATAGTACTGAACATACCCCAAGTATGTCATTTCAAAACATTTCCTCAATTCCTTCTTTATGGATGCAATATAGCTCCCATTGTTCCTTGTCATCAAAATATCAACTACATACACCACAACAGATACAACTGTTTTTCCAACTTTCTTGACAAACAAATTTTCATCATTAACATCATAATGTTTGAAGATGATTTTCACAAGATGCTACGTTAACTTATCGTACTAGGCTCATTGTGATTTCTTGAGGCCATACAAGTATTTTGCAAGATTTCATATTTTCTGTTCTCGACCCTTCACACCAAATCCTTCTCGCTAGGAAATAAGGACATTTCCTTTCATATATCCATTCAAGAAAGAATATTTTACATCCATTTTATGGAATTTTGAATTGTTTTGAGCTTCAAAGGCAAAGAGTGTCTAGATGGTAGCTCATTTTGGTGTGGGGGAAAAGGTATCCTCATAGTCGATCCCTTCCTTCTATGTAAAACCTTTTTCCACAAGCCTAGCTTTGTGCTTGTCAAGTGAGCCATTAGATTTATACTTGTCCTTGTAGACCCACTTGCAGTC
The DNA here is from genome assembly GCA_000404065.3 of Pinus taeda. Lineage (NCBI taxonomy): Eukaryota > Viridiplantae > Streptophyta > Pinopsida > Pinales > Pinaceae > Pinus > Pinus taeda. Next base: position 19,079 of record APFE030166254.1, read on the forward strand.
TAGTGGTTTGGTTCCAAATGGAAGCTCAACTAGCTTCCAAGTGCCATTGTTTATCAAGGATTCATACTCATTTTCCATCCCTTCTTTCCATTCATCATGAGAAGCAGATTATTTGAAGGAAATTGATTCAAAATATGAAAACAAAGTCAGTTCACAATCATAAGAAACATCCATATCAACAGGTGAATAGAAATCATCTACATCACCTCCATTTTGCTTGGTTGAATTTATTGTTCATGTCTTTCCAACCTGATCAAGATGAATGCTTTCAAGTGTCTTTCTGAGCCATTTTAGAGGACCCTTCTGAGATGGCCTAGGCTGCTCAGTTGACTGAGTTGGGATTGAATCAAGATTGACTCTCTCAATTCCATCAATTACATCCCTCAAAGTGTCATAAGTGGTTGGAGCTTCATATGGGGGAGAGAGTACTTCAGAAGAAGATTCCACATATTGATCTAGTATAAAAATATGCCCTTCAATATGTGGAATCTCATTATAAATTCTTGAAAAGACTTGGCATGTCCGAATCTATCCAAGCGATCAAGATTATACTCAACCACATTTTGAGCCTTCGAAGATTCAAGAAATATGACATCTCTAGATACTACAACTTCTTATTAACTTCATCATAGAGATGGTATGCCTTGGAGTTATTTGAAAACCACAAGAAGATATAGTTATGAATCCTTACACCAAGTTTGTTTCTTTGCTTCTTAGGTATCAAGGCATAATAGGTGGAACCAAGGATGCTGAGATGCTTTATCGAAGGAATGTGGCCATACCTCATTTCATAAGGAGTCTTTCTTCTAATAACATTAGGTAGAAACCTATTATTTACATACACAACACATAGAACTGCATCAACCAAAAAAATCAATTTTACATTCTTGAAAAGCATCATGGAACATACCATATTTAAGATTGTGCTCTTCATTCTTTCATTGACTCCATTCTATTGGGGATTATAAGGCACAGTTGTTTGATGTTTGATCCCATGTTGGCAAAGATAGTTTTCAAATTCATTTGAAGTGTATTATTTTCCATCATTAATGAAAATAGAGCCAATATGATATTGTACATCATCTTCAATCCATGGATCAAAGTTCTTGAATGTTTGAAAAACATAATATATCTTCTTCAATAAATAAACTCGACACATTCTGGTGTAATAATCAATAAATGACATCATATATTTATTTCCATTTGCAGAAGGAAAAATAATTGGGCCACATAAGTCTCAATGAATAAGTTCAAGTTTTCTATGTTCTATCGAATGTGAATCATGAAAAGACTACGTGTTGTGCTTTCCTAAGATACAAGCATCACGTTGCTTAAGTTTCCTAGGAATTGTAGGCAAATCGGTAACATCACTTTTCTTCAACATACAAAGGTTGTCATAACTCAAGTGTCTAAATCTACCATTAGATAAAAGAATTTATGAAAATGTACCTTCATCATAATGAGAAATGTATGATAAATTTTGTGCATGAGCAGAGGTACCTTGTAGTTTCATAAGTATTTCTTCTTCTATCCCCATCATGAGAAGTGAGTGATGTGATGCTTTTCTAACCTTGACTTCGCCATCAAACATATGAATGGAGTGCCATTGATGGAAGATATGGACCAAAGACAACAAATTTATTCTCATCTCCAGGAGATATAAAACATCATGTAGAAGAAATTATGGAAGAATAAGCAGTTTGAGCCTCATTGTGCCAAGTCCTTATGGCTTGAGTTTTGACTTGTCTGCAAAAAGTATACTACTCCATCAACATTGTGAGTAAATCCTTCAAAGAAATATCTTTTGAAAGTCATGTGGAAAGTAACAACATAGTGAGCGGATTGAGGTGATTTACCTTTCCCCTTTTCATTGGTGTTACCTTTGGTTCATTTATTTCCTATTCAATTCTATCCCAAGGAAACTTACATGTTGATGCATCATGCCCATCTCTATTGCAACATATGCAATGAAGATCACAATTTTCCCTAGGAATCGTATCCCCCTATGCCTTTAAAATTTGTTCTTCCTCTTCCTCTTTAGCCACCTCTTGTCTTTTTGTGCAAGAATCATAGTTTCTTCAGAAGACTGAGGAGTTGTCCTTTTCCCAAAATCCTTCTCTCTCAACAAAGTTCTTCTCAAGGTAGTTAAAGCTAATCTCCTTGAGGTTTCCACTTGCTTGCAATAACTTAAGATAATATGGATAAGTGGGATATAATGCCTTGACATAAGGTATGAGAGGAATGTATATTTGAACATGAGTGGTTTTTATATCATGCATAATGAATCTAACTTTTGGTGCTAAAGCAAGAGGGTCATCATTTTTCAATTCAAGACTCAATAGTTTAATCATGAATTGGACAACTTCATGTTTAGAGTGTGAGTCATAGAGTTCCTTCAACTTCTGTAACGCTTCAAAAGAATTGAAAATGGTGAAATATGGCGACTCACCTCTTCATTTATAGATGTTGCAATAAGGGCATAGGCCTTGCTATTTTATTTTCCCAAATGGTAATATCCTCATATAAGGTGGGCTTTGCATGTTCATTATCCAGTTCTCCTACACAAACACATTTCCACAACTCATTGAAAATGAAAGTGTGTTTTATTTTCCATGATTGTTGGCTTATTGTGGCCTGACCTAGGTTCAGAGTTAAGTTAGCCCAAAAATTCCCGATACTACTAGCCCTTTCAGTAACAGTCCTCCAAGGGCGGACTGAGGTCTCACTAGAAGTAGTATGGAAGGGTACTAGAACTAGGTTTCCACACCATGGATATGTCTAAGGAGTTCAACTGGTTCGTGGTCTTACCCTGTGCATAGGTTGCTCCGCACTTTCCCGTACCTCGCAACCAAATACATTGCATTCGCATAGACCTACCAAGGGGCTGAACATCGCACTCTACATTACTACCCAAGACCTTACTGGTGTTCCAATGTTAGTTAATTAGCTTTGCCTACTTGAGTGCTTTAAGCATACTTAACAATATAAATCATTAATACAGGTGCACGTGGTAAAATAACAATATATTTGCAAATTATATGAATCATTCATTAACCCAAGACTAGATAAACATAATTATAACAAAACTTCTCTTTATTAATTCCTTCCTCAGTTCCATACTTGTCCTTGCCATGCCCACTTAGCTGCAGGGGTCCATGCACTCAGTTGTAGACTATTAGGCCTCTACATAGTTAGTTTCAAAGACTTCTCCTACTCTACGACCCAAAGACACACTTCAACCTACAACTTAATCACTTAGACTTTTTCCTAGTTCTTTTTCTCCCTTTTTAAACTTAGAGCCTCTCTCTATTTATACAATCCCATGGTCTGCAGACCATGGGTATGTCTATCTAGCTGGCATTACATTACAAAACTAGGGTAGACAACCTTGTGACTCTATCATACTTTCATGCCACGCACCCGCAATTCACGGATCTTTACAACAAGATTTGGTCAAAACATGGGCTTTGAGCCCCAAAACATGCCTTGGGGGGATTCCATGCCCAACATGCCCCAACATAGACATTGTGACTCATCCTTGAGTCACTGTGTCGGTGTGATGATATTTGTGCAAATTCCCTCCAATTGTTCTCGAACTGCGTGGAGGTCAATGAACTGAGTCGCTGCTTGCTGGATCTGCTGCATACTTTGTTCTGAGACCTCTATGTCGGGAGTGCTTCTCTACATCTATTTTGGTATCTGATGCATATGTTTATAGTCTCGTGCCTTTGTCTGGATCCTTGGAGCTCGAAGGTTGTGCTTCTACCGGCTAGTGAGATAGCCAGCCCACCCGTGTAGGGCTTCGAGCGACTGCCATTCACTTTGACCGGGAAAGGTTATCCATTTAGTTTGATTAGCTAGATTGCACCTCCCTATGTGGCCTCCTTAACAACATATGGTCCTATCCAATGCATTCTGAACACTCTAGGGAACTTATCAAACTTACTGTTGTATAACAGCACTAAATCATTTACCTTGAATGTGTGCAACTTAATATGCAAATTGTGCTAGGCCTTCTCACGCTACTTTTTCACTTGTTGATGAAAGTCAGCTAAGAACCATTCCTGCTCAAGTTCGCCCAACTACACGAGCCTCTCTTCTAGGGCTCTGCAATTTGTCATACCTGTGAGCACTGTTATGTGTAGACTAGGTACAATATACTCCATTGGCATGATAGCTTCCATGCCATAAACTAACCAGAAAGGTGTTTGTCTTGTCACTTTCTTGCATGTCGTCCTATAAGCCCATAGTACAGTAGGTACGCATAGGTCCCAATTGCTTCACTACACATTGCATACTTTGGTTAGCACAGTCTCCAGTGCCTTGTTGAATGCTTCTACTATCCAATTGGCTTGTGGGTGATACAGTGTGATTTTCCGGTGATACACTTGGAACTCTTTCGTGAGCGTGCTGATGGTTTCGTTCAGGAAATGTGTACCACGATCACTCATTAAGATTTTTGGATAGCCAAATCAGGTCAACACATTGTTCAAACAAAAACTTCATAGTCGTAGTAGCTGTGCAGTCTTTGACTTGCTCTGCTTCCACCCAGCATGTCAGGTACTCCATCATGGTGATGATGTATCATGCCTCCATTTTTCCCTAGGGTTTGATAGGTCCCACAAATTCGATTGCCCAGTTTTTCAAGGGTTGCAGCATCATTTGTGGATTCAATGGCATCTCGTCCCTTTGTGATGGTTTACCATACCTTTGACATATATCACAGGCCTTACAGTGTGCTTTTGAATCCTGATGAAGGGTTGGTCACCATAACCCTGCGTGGAGAATATTTTGTGCAGTTTCTCATCATGCATAATGTCCTCCTACAATGCCCCCATGTGCTTCCATGAGGATCTAACTTCGTTCAAATTCAGGTATGTACCTTTGCAATATCTCATCATTTCCCATTTTGTATAGGTGCCCAGCGATGACAGAAAAATCTACAACATGCACCACCAATTCCTTCTTTTGTTGGATGGAGTATTCCTTTGGCGTAGTGCCTATTGTTAGAAAGTGGATTATATCTTCAAAGTGTCCATCTGCGATGCCCACAATAAAGAGTTGTGTGTCAGGTAATCCTTCCTCCAAACTAGTAGGTTTCTCGCTCGTCTTAATACACGACAAGTGATTTGGTCCTACATTTAGGTGTGCAAGTTTTACCAAGACCTCAAAGTCATATTCTTAGAACAATAAGAGCCATCTACATATGTGCCCCCACAATGCAGGTTTATTGACCAAGTACCTTAGTGTGGAATGGTCTTTATACATCTTGAAATGTCCTCCTAGAAAATAGTGCCGATATTTTTGGAGCACGTACACCATAACCAATTCCTTGTGCTCAGTTGTGGAATAATTTTTTTCATATTTGGACAATCTATGACTTGCATATGCAATAGGGTGATCCAAGCCCTCTCTTCCCTGTTGTGTGAGCCCCACTCCCAGTGCTATACCTGTTGCATCAACATGGACATGAAACTCCATATCCCATTTTGGGAAGACCACAATTAGAGCGGAGGCCAATTTCCCTTTAGGACATCCACACTCTTCATGCAATCATCTTTCCAGTAGAATGTGACATCCGTTTTCATTAGTTTATCCACTGGCATAGTGATCTGGGCATAGCTTTTGATGAAATTCTTTTTGTACCCTACATGTCCCAAGGTAGCACGCAACTGTTTAGCACTTCGCAGTGCTTCCAAATTCAAAATTACTACAATATTTGTGGGGTATACCATTAGTCCCTACATGTAGACCACATGTCCCAACAACGGAACCATTTGTTGGCTTATTGGGGCCTGACCTAGGTTCAAAGTTAAGTTAGCCAAACAAATCTTAGTACTACTGGCCCTTTCGGAAACAGTTCGCAGAGCGTGGACTAAGATCTCACCTAAATTAGTATGGATAGGTGCTAGAACCAGGTTTCCACATCTTGGAGATGTTAGAGAAGTTCAACTAGTTCGCGGTTTCACCCTACATGTAGGTTGCTTTGCGCACTTTCCTATACATTGTAACATGATATACTGCCTTTGTGCAGACCTACCCAGGGGCTGAATGTCATGCTATATGTTATTACCTAAGGCCTTACTAGTCTTCCAACCTTACTAGGGCCTTACCGAGGTTCAAAGTTAAGTTAGCCAAACAAATCTCAGTACTATTGGCCCTTTCACCAACATTCCATGAAGCGCGGACTAAGGTATCACCCCAAGTAGTATGGGAGGGTGCTAGAACCAAGCTTTTGTACCCTAGAGATGTTTGAGAATTCAACTCGTTTGTAGTTTAACCCTCCGTGGAGGTTTCTTCATGCACTTTCACATACTTTGTTTCCTGATATAATTCCTTTGCATAGACCTACCCAAGGGATGAACATCGCACTCTACATTATTACCCAAGACCTTAATGGTATTCCAACATTAGTTACTTAGCTTTACCTACTTGAGTGCTTTAAGTACACTTAATAATATAAACCATTCATACAGGTGCATGCAATAAAATAACAATGTATTTACAAATTATATCAATCATTCAATAACCCAAGAACAGATACACATAATTAAAACAAAAATTCTCTTTATTAATTCCTTCCTCGGTTACAGACTCGACTTCACCCTACGCACTTAGCTGCAGGGGTCTGCACACTCAGCTGTGGACTATTAGGCCTCTGCACACTCAAGTACAAAGCCTTTTCCTACTCTTCAACCCAAACACACACTTCAACTTGTGAATTAATCGCTTGGACCTTTTGCTACTTCTTTCTTCTCTCTTTTAGTTTACACTTAGAGTGTCACTTTATTTATACAATCCCATGGTCTTAGAACATGTGTAGGTCTATCCAACTAACATTACATTAAAAAACTAGGGTGGACAACCCTATGACTCTATCATACATTCATGCCTCGTGCCCGCAATTTGTGGAGATTTACAACAAGATTTGGTCAAAACATGGGCTTTGAGCCCCAAAACATGCCTTCGGGTGATTTCATGCACAATAGGACCCCAACACAAACACGTGAATCATCCTCAATTCGCTCTATCAACGGGGTGATCTTTGCATGGAGTCCCTCCGAATATTTTCAAATTGTGCAGAGGTCAGAAGTGCATTGAGCTACTGCTTGCTAGATTTGTTGCATACATTGTTTTGAGACCTCTGTGTCAAGAGTCCTTTTCTAAATTAACGTGTGCATCCCCTACATGTGTGTGAGCTTTCCTTCGAGATGTTTGTCGTGATGGTGAAGGCCTTGTTGATCTAAGGCTAGACATGTGCTTTTAGGACTACTTCCTTATGTCATGTGACATCCACATGCTCCATTAGTGCTTTAGATTGTTGCATCTGCGTGAGCCTCTAGGTGAGGACCATCGTCTGCGCAATTCCTCAGACAATGTCATATTGTTGTTGGAGTTCTTGCACCTTTGTCTCTAAGCGCTAGATGTTGAGGTCCTCCTGCAGAGTTGTGAGGACCCTAAGTTATTCTTCCAACATGCTGGTGCAGTCTCGCACTACACCTTTGATTTCCTCCAATCACATTGTGATAGCACTAGCACACTCTCTAACTTTTGGGTGAGTGGATGGCTACGCCTTTAACCATAGCTTGGTGATCTGAAGATTCAACTCTAGCTGAACCTTTGTCATCTCCTCCCTAGCCTCGCAGACCCTTGCTACTAACTTGTGGATCTATGCCTCCATTGGTATATCTGATGGGATGGCCCTCTTGTGGACGCTTTGGAAAGCATCATCTATCACCTGTACCAACTATTGATTTTGAGACACCAATTCATCACACTGCAAGATTAGTTGTTCCATATTTGTTTTTTGCTCACTGAGGACTTGGAGTGCACAACTCTCCCTAACTTGCAGCTCTGTAGTTATCCCATCTTGCAACACATATAATGTCTCGCGTAGGAGGGCAACTATATTAACACCAAGACCTTTCAAAGCACTAACTGAAGGCCTGTCGAACTCATTTGATGTGACTAGTGCCCCTTCTAGAAACACTATTGTGTTTTTCATTCACGTGCACAACATTTGTTCTATTTTCATGGATCCGACTGTGAGGTTGGTTGAAAGGGTACCAACCTGAGGGGGGTAGACCTCTAATTCGTGCAACTTCGCTCTGATGGCCCCCAACACAATCTGGTTCTCCTGCATGAAATCTTGGAGAGCCACATTGGTGACATCACGCACCATCTCACTAATGTCAGGTAGATCACCCTTTATTAGGGTGATCACGTCAATGAAGAATTTTGAGGCCTTGACCTTCTTCCATGACCATGCGCACTCTGCTAGGTGTTGTTGCTTCAGTTGTGTTGATGTGCTTTGTGGGTCTATGCCTCCTTCTTCTGTTTTTGCTTCCTCTACTTCCTGCCCCTGCAAAGGCATTCTTTGGCCCTCACCCTCCTTCGCGGCTGCTTCCTGTGTTGCTACTATTGTTGTGCCCTTTTCCTGCTCAACTGCTTTTTTTGCCACGTCTCGCGCTGCCTGCACATCTACTGTTGTTGTTTCCTTCCTTTGTTTTTCAACCAACTATGTGATGTGCAGCTTGGCCTCGTCTTTCTTCTTTTACACTGTCAACTTTTCGATTTTTGCAATGTCTAGGGCATGCCATTCTAGTGGCCATGCCTCCAGGACATTGAAAATGCCGTTTTCAGTGGATAAAAAGGGTAGCTTTGTCCACTGTTAGTCAGGTCCTTACATGCCTTGATATATATGTTATGCATCTCCGCCTTAAATTCTGCAAAACTTTGCAGTTTGTTGTAAACCATGGGTGACAATCATGGCTTACGTTTGATCAACATTCTGAGGTTCATCTCCATGAACACTGAGAAGATCTTGCTATTGCGTATCATTTTAGCATCCTTCATGGCCCAGAGAAAAGCATACTTTATGGCCTCTGGTAAATCTTTGTCAATTATGGGGAATCGACAATCCTTTGGCAATTCCCCATCTACAAGCATGCTCGATAGCAACAACTATGCATAGTGGAATGTTTTTCCTTGTTCCTAGGCTTTGTGGCAATTCTCTAAAAATTTCATGCTCAGGAATTCATACAAGTTAAACTAGACCCCCTCTGCGCACTGCTCGGCCAGTGCAACCACCGACGTAGTTACCTCATCTGTGCGGCACTTGTGCATAATGTTTCCTACCAGGATTTGGGTTGCCATGTGTACTACTTTTTCCTTGATGCTCAAGATGGTGTAATCCCTCTTCTTCTTTTCCAGCTTGTACTTTTTCTTCATGGCCTTCACGATGGCCAAATCACTACCCTTCCCTTTAGATATGGCCATGGGGTCGTCTCCTTTGTATGGAAGCTAAGAGACATGATGAATGAAGCCTATCATCATGGGGATGGGCTCCTCCAGCCATAAAAACCGATTGTGCACCAGGAAAAGTAGATTCCCAATGATGAAATGGTTATTGGGGCACAGTTGAAATGTGACACCCAAAGCAGGTTCAACAACCCAATTTTTCCAATCTGCACAACCACTTCTGTGGCTCTAATGTTGTCACCCCCCCGTACTGTTCTACTTCATGAGGTTTCTAGTCTCAAGGTGAGGGAAGTTCTCGTGGTCAGTGAGGTCCCAATATTTGAATTTCAGGCTCATCATGTGACCCAGGTGTGTGCCTTCAACCATAATTCCATCTGGGAAGAGCGAGGTCTAGAGTGAGCTCTTGGTCTCATCCAAGTCTTTGAGAACTTTCACCTTCCCTTTTCGCGGGTGGGACATAGGCAGGAAGTTTTGTCACAGAGTGTGTAAGCTGAGTATCCACCTCCATGCCTTCATCTTCTTCTTCTATGATGATAAGATCCTATAAATCTTCTTCTTCTTCATCTATTTCTATAGTGTTAACTTCCCCTTCTCCTCCATCAACAGTTTTTTGTGCAGTGGGTTTTGCAAGGACACACATACGCAAGCGATTGCTTGTTTTTCCTTCTTGGGTCTTGGTGTGCACAGTGATTTCGACATTTATTCCACAATCCCGACACCTTCTAGAACACCCCCCATAGTTATCGCCTACATGGCCTCCTCGGTGGTCACTTCTACTATCTCCATACCATCCTTAGTTGTTGCCACTGTATCTGTATAACAATCTATCACTCATGAATTCAGGGGCTTAATCAACGCTTAGCTCATGAAAATGAGGGCTATGCTCGACTGCTTAGATCACAAATGACCAATTGTTGTTTGTTGGGTAGCCCTTTGTATTTCATAGCATTTTTGGAATTTGAGTTCGACCATTCCCTGCAAATTTGGTTCATTAATGATCCCTTGATGGTAGATTTTCCCAGATTTTTCCCATAAATCACATCTTAAATGCCTACGACTCACTTGATTTGCCCTCAAGTTGAGTATCCCATCATGAATAGTGACTTCAATGGTCACTTTCTAGCCAACCCGCATGGCAGCGTAGCCCTCCCATGCGCGGTCGCGGACCTTGAGACGCTTTGCTTCTGCACACATCTCTAATATCGTGAAACTCCCAGGAAGAATATTTTATAGTCTGACACTCGCTTCCAACTACCTAGAGCACTAAGACTATCCTTCTCTCGGCTAGTTAGGTGGTCGCACCACCCATGAAAGGTTTCATCCGATCATTCATCTTGTTGCCCAGAGAATCTATACCTTTTACTATTATGGTCAGCATCACGTACTTTATTACTTGCAACTCACTACACTGGTCATTATTCCTAGCAATACGCGGTCCAAGCCAAGGCATCAGACTGATCAATTCATGGACACAGGCCTTAACCCTATCATTGTGATTGCATGCACCATGCCTTACCATTCTGGTATTTTTTCTTAGAAAATATTTCTTTATTTCGTCCTCCATCTTCTTGACTTTTGTGTCCATCAAAGCACTTTTCTTTCGTAACCGTACCCTTTCTTCTTCAAGTTTGTGGAGTCTAAGGTTTCCCTATTAGATTTATTCCTCAAGTCCCATGATCTCTATTTCATGTGCCAGTGTGATCCCTTCTTTCTAGGCTTTGCGAACCCTTGCATCTACCAGTTCTACCATGCGTGGACTAGGCTTTGCATGCTCCATAGGGATTACAACATTCACTTCATACTTTAGCTTTGGAAGTGCCCATGTGGTCAGGTTTTTTCCCATGGTCCTATTTGCTGAGACAACTGCTAGTACGCACACGTTCGAGTCAGCTCGTTTCACATGCTGGATCGTGTTCAATGCTTCACGTATTTTATCAAAATATTCTTTGTGAATATGCTTCTTTGTGTTTGGTCTTACCATACTTCCTAGTCCCAACCGGAGGGGTCGTTCGCGCCATTGTCTTGTCCTCTCTTGCTTGTCAGTCGTGTTTCCTATCGTGAGGATGGTGTGTGTTCGTGGATGTTGCGCACCATACTCCTATACCCATCTGGAAAGGTGGGGGTGCAGGCTGTTTCATCCATCATACTCAGCTTTCATCCAAATCTAAGGCTTTCCAAATTGTGTGCACATCATCCTTCTGCATTTGCACCAATCCTTAAAACTTCTTTGATGCATACCTCACCATCTTGTGGGCGTATCACAGAGTACCCATTTCAAAGCATCGAAACATTGTTGTTCGAGTACATCTCTTTCAAATTTATTCATGAAATCATCCACCTCACTCGACCCATCATACATAGGGAGACCTCTTACCTCTATTGCCATGCAGCGCAACAACCTTGTCATCATGTTACACTTGAGTTAACACCCAGGTTGTTCCCTATGACTCCCAAGGGAATACAGCCGGGGTAACCACTAACCAATCTTTGGACTACAGCTTCTAGCCCAGCTGTAATCAGAGAGGGCTCTCTCTATAAGGTTTATCTCTGTTCTGTGGAGATATTAGGCTAGTTATGAAATGAAGGTTTTTGGTTTATGTTTGGTTGGAAGGATGTCTTTCTGTAATTAAAGTGGAGGTCTGCAAATAATGTTAGTCCATTGGGCAATGGAGTCTGTGGCTATTGGTTTCTTGAAATCTTGAGTTTGAGCAGCTGGAGTTACAGGGCCATTTAGATACTTCATGAAACAAACTTGAAATTGTGGTGATGGAGTGTAAACAACCAGTGAAAAGCAATTAAGACTTTTCCACTAAGCTGGGGTGTGAGAAAGGGATGTATTCCTCAGGAGCAAACTTGAATTCCTGAAACAATAATCACTGTGAAGATATAGTGTGAAAGGGTAGCAATTAAGAATTACACTTTCATTACTATAACTGAAGAATAACATTCAAAATAGCTTAGATTGAGTTCAGGGTAATCTGTGATTAAGTCCTGGAACTATTCTTTTTCCTTGCTATTAACTGTAAAACACCAGAAACATGAAAGAGATATGAAAGATAACCAAACACATAACAAAGAGTTATAAGAGAAACTTATTGTGCCATGAGATACACAGGATTCCTGCAACTTTCAGCTAAACACCAGAAAACATCAAGCAACACAGAGCTTTGGAAATTCCATCATCTTTTGTATTACTTCTCTGAGAGTTACAGTAAAGGAACAATAGAATAGATATGAACAATATCCGACATCCAACGTCCAACCCCTGCTAACTTATGCGAGGGGGAATATATAGAAGTGTTTCATACAAAATATCTCAGGCATTGAGTCATCTGAGAGATAAAATATCTTCTTTAATTCGTACAGAAATAGTAGATAAGAAGTTATTACAGCCTTTAATACAACATAAATGCTCTTTACTCCTGTCAGGAAATTTCGACCTTTGGAGCTCACTGAGTCGTTTGAACGCTTTGTTATAACTGCTGAGTGACGTGTTTGTGCAGCTCTGTCCTTCTGTAGCTTTTTGGCCTTGTCACCTGTGACTGCTAGTGCTGATGTGGTGGCCGAATAGTTGTGCTGAGTTGGCTCAGCCTCTTTCTGCATACCTGCTGATATATCCTTATTTTCCTGTGTATGAAAATTTAAATATTTCAAAAAAGAAAAACATAATTACTGGCTTTGGTTCAGCAGTAATTGTATCAAGTTGTTCCAGACTTCCTGTGTAGGCAATTGATGCCTTAAAATTGACCCCATGGTCTCATCTACCTCTGTATACTTGTAGAAATTGGGAGGCTCATCAAACAAGTGAGTAATTTCATTCCTAATGAAAAATAAGCTCTCCACCCTGTTGAAAAGGGTCTGTCCTATTGCTGGCCCTGTTTCTGCTGATGTGCTAGCTGTCTCTGCAATCTGATTGGCAGCAAAAGTGTTAACTCTCTTGGCATATTTTTCATGTGAGAGTAGCCTTCCTGATGGCTCCATCAAGCTAGGAAGACCTCTGTTTTGTAATGCCATGAACCTGTCCTGGAACTTATTGATATCTGCCTGCATATCCTGGCTTCTTCTTTCCAGGGTCTGTACCAGGTTTCTTAGAGTCAGGACCCTTTTGACCATTGAAATGGTCTCAGTCCTGTTGGTAATTCCCATTTTGATCAGCTGGGAGCTTGTCCTGTAGTTAAGCACAATTATCATTCTGGTGGCAATCTCAGGCATGCTGCCTAGAGATGCTCTTGCCCTTTGGATTTCTCTGTGTGCTTTTCCAATGAGCGTCATTTGCTCATGAATGGCCTCAATGTACTCCCACTGGTCTGTGATGGATTGGCCAATATTGGCCCATAGGATTCTCTTGAGCTCATCTGTCACCTTGTCCAGTGTGAGCTCCTTTTCTAGCTCATTTATTCTCTTTTTGAGAGCCTTTACCTCTCTTTCTCTTTCAGCCACATTTTGCTTGGATTTGTCATATTTTTCATTAATCTTTAGCCAGAGTGTCTTTAGCCTGATTCAACTCTGACATTTGAGCCTCCAAGGCTTGAATCTCATTTCTCAGCTTCTGCATGTCAAGGCTTTCAGCCTGCTCTGTTGTTGGTGCTGAGGTGGACGGTGCTGCTTGTTGTGTCTACTGACTGGGAGGGGCAGTGGTTTGACGAGCTTCCTCTATATTAATTGCTTGTGGAGGAGGTTGTGAAGTTTGTCCTGCCTCCTTTTGCTGCAATGCTGCCTGAAGGGTAGCCTCTGATTCCTCCAGCTTCTCTTGTGTCTAGATGAGCTGTTTGTATAATGCTATCAGCATAGCAGCTGCATCCTTGTCTTGTCTGAGCTGGGCAATCTCTTCTGTTTGAGGATGAAGAGTTTCTGGAATTTTTATCATCTTCCTTAGTGCTGCCATATCAGCATCCCTTAGCTTCAGAATCTCTTGCACTGCCTTGACATCCTTAAGATCATGTCCAAGCTCTATTATGATGTCTTCTAGAGCTTTGATCCTGTTGTCCTTTGCTTGAGAGGATGCCCTTTCCAACTCAAGTTGTGCAGTGGTATTATTTAGGCTATTTTGTAGCCTATAGTTCACCAATGTCTTGTCTGCCAAGGTGGCATACACCATCTCACCCGTTTGTTTGTGAAATTCAATCTGATCCATTGGGTGGATGTCCTTGAGCAGGACCTCAAGGTTGGTCCTGATATAATCGGCAGCTGACTGTGGTTGCTACACGACTGGTGTGAAATGGCTCATTATCATTTTACCCTCATGTGCATCATAGGCAGACATGAGTCTTTGCTGGTTAGTGGGAGCCATTTTTAATAAATGATTATACAATTGCAGCCTTAAGGGTTCATTTCTCTTTTTGATATCTTTGAATTGCTGCTTGATGCTCTTCTCGCCTTCCCTCTGTTGGCCTGAGGAGCTAACTTCTCCTCCTGCTACCCTCTCTTGTTCTTGCTGGAAGGAACTTGCTGAGGCCTCCATGCTGGGCAGGCTTGTACCCGAAGTTTGCCCTATTGGCATTTCTTCTTCAGAAAAAGGGTTTAGCCTTTGCCTCTTCTCCCCTTGAGTTGTTGAGGTAGTCAGGGGAGTCTCTCTGTCCCTTTTCCTATTTACGTCCTCTCTTTGTGGGGTTTGGAGGACTGAAGAATCAATTCTTGATTCTTGCCTATGAGGTGCCATTTGTGTTGGCTACTGTTGTGTGACCATTGGGGCCTCTGCTGTCTATTCTCCTTGCCCTGGCTGCTCCTTTTGTGGCTTTTGTTCCTGTTGAGGTTGCTGAACCTGTGCCTGTTGTACCTGTTCTTGTTCCATCTCTTTTTCCTTGCCTTTGCTCGGAGCTTGACTTGTAGTTTGGACTGCCTCCTGATGCGCTGTGGAGGATGAGGCAGCCGCTCCTGCTTGAGGCTTTGGCAGAGAGAATACCTGTGCAGGAAGTTCCAAGTCAGCCATTTTAAGAAGATTTCTTCTTTCTCTCTCATTCAGTTCTTCTTGTGTGATAGGTTCCTCTAGTGTGCCTCTTTTCCATTTTGGTTTCTTTGCATATTTTTCAATGTGAGGCAACCTTACATGGTCATAACTAGAGAGCCTATATTTGACCCTTCTTAATGATATGGAGTGATTGGGGTCATAGGGTTTCCAAAGGAAACTGGTCTTTAGGCCAAGGCCTTCTAGCTTTCTATCAGATTCTTTCCAGCCTTCCTCCCTTTTGTTCAAAACAAGGTGGCCCAATTGATTTTTCACTTTCAGCTGTGCCTTCTTGCCCTTGCCTAAGAAGTGTATCATATCAGCATTCCCAAATTGCCTGAAGTATTCAAGGGCAAATAGTCTCATGGGCACATACTTGGGCAGTCTTTATGGGGGTAACTCACAACCATATATTCTGATAACGGTGTAATTTTGGTAAAAATACCAATCCCCAATGCTGTACACTTTGGACAACTACAGGATTCTATCTCATCTGTGAGTCTTGGAGGAGGCGAGCTTAGGAACAGAGACATGGCTGGGTGGATGAAGAGGTCTATAAACTCATAGTAAGTGTATGGAGAGTAGGCTCTGCAACGAAAAACTGAGCTCCAGTACACTACCGACCTTGGATTACCTTGTGCATCCATTCTTTTGACAATGAAGGAGAATTTCTCATGTTGACAATATAGAATTAAGTGGTAGATGTAGGAGGTGTATCTGAACACCTTCTCTCTTGACAGGTTCATAAACTGCTCATGCATCTTATCTGATATGTAGGTGGCATAGTCATAACAGATTCGAGTTTTGCT
This sequence comes from Pinus taeda, assembly GCA_000404065.3. NCBI lineage: Eukaryota > Viridiplantae > Streptophyta > Pinopsida > Pinales > Pinaceae > Pinus > Pinus taeda. The sequence continues at coordinate 35,093 of APFE030166254.1, forward strand.
AGGGGAAAACATAAGCATCATCACCAGTACAGTTTCATCAATATATTCAACTGATTTGTAACCCAGGATGGAACTGATCATATCTGCAAGGTCTACGCCCAATTGGTTGAGGTAACCAGCAAAAATAGGAGGGTATTGCACAGTGTCAGAGTTAATAAACAATTGGTTCAGCTTTGTGATCTGGGCATCTGTCAACATTCTAGCTCCTTGGTTTATCAGATCCAACAAAGACAAGGGAACCAATTTCTTCTCAATCTTAAACTGCAGCATCTCTCTAATGGCCTCAGGGGTGATATAGAATACAACTGAGCCTGAAGGGTCTAGCACAGCTCTCTGAGTGGGATCATAGCATACAACACACAGGTGAATCAGGTCAGGGAATTGGTTGACCTGAGGGAGTCTGAAGATTGGGAGGAAGGAATCCCAAATGCCCAATATATCTATCCTATCTTCATGTTTGGCCTTTAGCTCATTTAGCAGGTGGAGGTGGAACTTGCTGTGTGTTAGGGAGTCTTCTCAGATTTGATAATCTAAGTCTGCTAGATCCTGCCACTCCAATTCTCTCTGAGGGGCATTCAAAGGGGCAACATTGAGGGCCACAGGTGCAACTGGAGTCTCCATGGTTACTTAAACTCTGTTTTGTATGTAGGTTGATGTTACTAGACTGAGCTACAGAAAAAGAGTAATGCCTGGATGAAGAGGCGAATTGAGAAACAGAGGATGACAGGGTAAACTTGCAGCAATTGAAATACTGCACGCAGTTGCTTGAGGAGGTGAATACTTGTCTTTGGCAGACCCTTCTTAATAATTAGGTGTAGGTACCAGGTTTCGTGTTCATGACTGCAAGGACAACAATGCAGGTTTTCAATGAAAGTTTTGTTTAAACAGGCTCGGCTAATGAATTTCGACCGTTCAATTTCCAAATGGGAACTGGGTGCAGGGAATTCACCGGTGAATTATGCGTTTTCAGTGCCTTAAGTGAGTTCTTAGCTATTGCAGACAAAAACCAGGCTCAGAGAAGACTTGCAGGGATAAATACCCGGTAAACTCGACAGTCCGGGTCACGAATGCAGGTGGGTAGGCGCGTCGAAGGTCTCTAGGTCGATTTGAGCAGGTTGGTGCAATCTTGGACGTAAAATGCATGCAGAGGGCGCAACAACAGTTTTTGCAAAAAGTGCAAAAAACGCGAAAAATTGACAAAATATGGATTTTTTGGGACATTCGCGCCTTTTTCGGATGACGTTAGCATGACGTCATCAGGTGGGTCAGGGTCGGATGACGTCAGCATGATGTCATCAGGTGATGTGGCGGCTTATGAGTGGTCCACGGGGGTGGTGAGGTGGCAGACAAGTGGAGCAATGGTGGACGGGGGTTGCGAACGGGGCGATGACACAGGCAATGACGTGGCGATGACGCAGGCAGGTGGGTTGGCAGAAAACCGGAAACCACGGCGGTATCATATCGCACCGCTTTTGATACGGCAGGGAATCTATCAGAGGCGGCTCCGATACAATTTGGGGGCGACGCGTGGCCAAGGCCTGACGTCAGCCTCTGACAGATATCGGACGATATCTTTCAGACGTCAGGGCCGGTCCGATATCCACGTCAACCGTCGGATGAAAAGTGCTTGATCGAACGGTCGACGGGCCGTTGAACTGCGCGGGTGATACGGCGTCGGGTGGACAATAAACAATCGCTTTTGACGGGATTTGTGCCCGGCGGGGCCCTTAGAAATATCAATGAATTTCATGGTTTTCCAATGTTTTACTTTACCAAGCCGTGCATAGCCGAAAACTTTAGGATAAGGCGAAGATTATGGTTTTTCAATGAATTTTTGCAAAATCGCGCATGGCTTTTAAAACTTAGGCTAAGTGGGTTTTTCATACAATTTCGCATAAAAGCGCAAATGGGTCCCGAACTTAGGATAAGGCGGACAAAGTGGGTTTTTCCATGCATGTTGCCTTATGAGCAGGTCTAAGGGTGCAAAAGGGTTTTTCAGGGTTTCTTAGGCAAAATGGAGGGTTGAGTGGGTAAATGAATTCTGAGGGAGACAAAGAGGTAAGGCTTGGGTTCTTAAACTAACCAGATGTTAATTTAATTCCCTAGTAGTGAGTTATATGGCTAAAATTCCAAGGGGGGATATTTATAGAATGTTTGGGGTTTATACACCATGGTGTTATAATAGTAGGGAACGGGTGACATAGGGAGTTAAATAATAGAAGTTAAAGGTTAATATGGAGGGAGAGCGTGAATGAGGAGTGATATTACTAAGTTTCCTTGAAAACAACTTAGTTTAGGGAGTAGATCAAAATGAAAAGAATTTTGCACAAGAAATGTGGCTCTTAAAGAAATCAAGAACCAACATAAAACCTTGAATTTCTTTCATAAACACAACTGGTGAAGGGATGTTAGTAATGAGTGGAAAACAAGGAAAAAAGGGAGGTTAGACATGCTACATTGTGCTGCTTCCCTTGTATTGACCAGCATGATTCAGTTTGAAAAGAACACCACTTTTGCAACCCCATCTACTTACCCATCTACTTGCCTAGCATTTTTTGTTTCTTCTTGGAGGGTGCACTTGGACTTGCAGACCCTTATGTGCCTTTTCTTTTCCATTGGCTTTCTCTTTTGATTGCCTATCTAGCACTACCCTTATTTCTTCCAAGGCCCCAGATTAAGCAGTTGGGAACCTTAGCTTCTCTGCCTAACTATTGATCTGCCAAGATTAAATAGTTT